>JBAMJV010001170.1:2500-35326 GCA_037951105.1 Echinarachnius parma | reverse complement strand
GGGGAGACGATATTCAGATGCATGCATACGTGTGAGTGACTATTGTAGATAGTCTTATGTCTAGACTCTCAGGTGTTAAGTTATGAATACATTGAGAACATTGCAGACCCTTTTCCGGGTTGTGCGATAAGAGGGCGTTGCGCGTTTCGTGGGCATGTAGCGATAGTGGGATGGATGTATTCTAGTGGGCTCCGCGCGGTATAAAACGTTCACAGTCTGAACTGGGTATATGTGAGCTTTCCAGCCCAGTGGTTAGAGCATTGCAAGCAAACTAGAAGTTTCAGGTTCAATTCGCAGAGAGGGACAATTCTTTTGCTCATTTTCATTTCCCCTTTTCATTAGAATTGAACCCTGATTGAAATTGACACATATTTCTCCAGCTTTGTCTTTGTTGCAATTTAGGCAAAAACAATCAGATATGCAAGACAATTATGCGCGCCTATGTATGTTTTGTGATAAAAATTTAAAGATAATTCTCCCAATGAAAACCAATAGAGATGAAATTTCATGCTAAAATCATATAAACGTTTGGTCCTCATTCAATTCTCAGATATCAACGAGTGTGGAAGCTCCCCGTGTAAAAATGGAGGTGTGTGCAATGACACAGTCAACGGATATAGCTGTACCTGTTCATCGGGGTGGCAAGGCATCAACTGCGACTTCGGTAATGAAAACTAATTATGTTTTTAAATTTGGTTCTGTTTAAACAAAAGGAATAAGGTAATTGATATGATATTTGTAATATTGTTTATTTTAACGTTTCCTCAATTACAACGACCAACGATTTGTCTTTTTATAGCGAGATCAGGACTAGATTTTGATTGTTAATCGACACAAAAATATTGTTCTTCTTTGCGAACTATGACAAAGCAAACAAGTGGTAGGTCTATAATGATAATAATATATTTCACAAGGCAATATTTTCGGAACAGATTTAACTCATTTATGACAAGATAAGAGTATCGTTATTTAACTTAAACCGTGGCATGTCACACCCTTTTTTGAAACTCAACTTTATTTTTTATAGACTATGACGAGTGTGGAAGCAATCCCTGCTTCAATGGAGGGACCTGTGTAATCGGGAGAGACCAGTTTATATGCACCTGTTCATCTGGCTGGATGGGGACTCTTTGCAATGAAGGTATGTCAAGCCTTTTGGGTTCACACCTAGCTCAATCATCGGAAGCATCCTTTGAACATCTAGTTTAAATGCAACTATGGTAGTAAGTAGTAACACGTACTGTCCTACGTCGTTGATCGCCCCACCTGTGCAAATTGATTGTACTATGAACATGTTCCTTATAGTATATATTAGGACATTTCTTATAAATTGTAATTTCATTATTCTAGAATGTTATGTAGCAATGTTCATTACGAGTTATGATTTGTTTAGATTTTTAGATGCAATTGATCAGTGCGTATGTTGTGCTAACTTGGTACCTGATGTATGCTACAAACTAAGTAAGTTATCAGAATTATGATCCTTTTCTCTTCCAATAATATTTGGTCAGGTATATGTAAAGTGTGTTAATATCATATCACACTTTCCTCTACAGACCACTTGGAGTTGTTCTTTTCAGTGAGCAGTATAGTTTCTTCAAATCAATGTATGCACTATGCGGGAATAATTTTGTATTGAGATTTTACATCTGTTTTTGTAATGCAACACAATACTCCCAATGTATGATGAAAGGGTAGGTACTGAACAATTGTGCTACTGATTGGAGGGGGAGGGGATTAATCGAGGGCACACCTTATATAAATTGTACTATTTACGTTAGTTATGTATGTTATGTACAGCACTGGAAATAATGATTAGACCAAACACTTTTTGATCAATTTTTTCGAAGTTTGATGTTATTTTGTCCATTTTATGCTTTCTTGAAGAAAAATAATTTCATGACATACAAAAAGGGGTATAGTCAATGGTGCAAGTGATACGTACCACATATCTTCTGCCTTGAATTTGATTAAAAACGGGAAATTTATCCAAATTGTATGGATTTTGTTAATTCCTTCCATGTACATTACAAGTATGGGTTTTATATACTTTTTTGTATGCAAAGTGCAAAATTTGTTAATGTTTGTCTGTAAGTTGTGATTATACCATAGAAAGATCTCTCCAGTTCCTATTGTGACTTGTATTAGCACTTTGATTCTTGGTGAGTGGTGCCAAGTCGCATTAAACTATGTTGGAGAAGCAAATAATATGTGGATGCTGACTGCCTGTGCTTTAGCAGTATACTAGGATAGAGGCCATGTTCACCTGGTCTTACTTCTTCGATAAGAGCAATTGACTGTCACTTGGTAACTCTAACCAGGAATCAATTTACTTATAAACAAGTCCGACAAAGAATGGAAAGACATTTCTATGATATTAGTACTACTTACAGAACAAATATCATAGACTGTTCCACTATGCATTGAAAACGTGTATATAAAAGCCATACCTTTTTATGACAAAAATCCACGCAGATATTCATGAAATTCAGTTTTCTTCAAATCTAAGACATGAAATATGTTGTAGGCATTCCTTATCCCATCGACTATACCCCCTTTGATAGTTAATGAACTGTTGTTTCTTTAAAATGCAATTAAAGTGACAAAATAGTGTAAACAATCTCAAAAATTGAGCGAAAAGTGCTGGTCGAATAATTGTTTTCCCGGGCTGTATATAACCATTTTCCACGAATTATTAGGGGGATGTGCCCCCATGCTCCCCTCCCCCATTCCCTTCACTACGCGTCTGAATAAGAAAGCATGATATTAATTTGTGTGTAGGAGGAGCAGCACACAACTTACTGGGGGCATGCAAGCTGTATGAGTTCTTGATTCTTTCTAATTGTACTTTCTTTGTCAATTTCCTGGGGAGCATGCCCCTCTGAAACCTCTGCATTTACACCACTGCCTATATACATAAATTACGTAGCCTATGTGCCGTATTTTAATACAAATATTCTTCAAAACATTGAAGTTCTAGTGTTATATCACATAACGTATAGCACAATAAGTCGTCAGTGACCTCTGACCTTTGACCTCATAACCCAGAAATATATTCATGACATCTGTTCTTCAAGGTGCATACATGTACTATGTTTGCTGCCAATTTGTCAAATGGTTCTCAAGATTTGCCAAAAATTTGTATATTTAGTGTTGTGACCTTTTACCCTTGACCTCCAAATTTCACCAGATCATTGTCTACACTTAGTGCATGCAGGTACACTGATTCATGCAAATCGGCTTGTAGGTTATCGAGATATAGTGCTAAACATGTACACACTGGCAGCCATTTTGAAAAAGGGGCGCTTATTGCCTAACAGGGGCCAGTTCCGAGGTGGCTTGATATCAAAATTTGCTTTGAAGTCTAGTCCGAAAATGTCCGAAATTTCGCGCTTTTATCATAAAGTGCACCATCGATCAGCTAATCTGCTCCACTATTATGTAATTTTCTACGATTATAGTTTTGATTTATGTCTGTATTTTAGTCTGGTCATATAACATATGCCATGCATTAAATAAACAGCTTTGATGTGCACGTATTTACTTGAATTGTTAATGAAATTTGTTTGACTCTACTGAATTCCACAAAAAAAAATTATAATATTTAATAGAGCATGGCGACACGTTAATGGTTCCGATGCAGTATGATAACGTAACGGAATCTCTATACCGAGATCGGAACGGAATTTAACAAACTGTGTGTATAAATAATGACCGATATATTCCTCTATAATCATGTGAAAGTGACAAACTGAAAGAATATCTTAATCCGCTTTTTTCCCGAAAGTGATATTTCAGACTTCAATCATATTCATTGTAAGATTCTTTTGAATGATGGGTGATAGTTTCATAGAACAAGAAGCTGTTTACCGAGTGTAAAATTGCAAATCGATGTCGGATTCTAATACTTCTGCCCATTGAATAACAGTATAATCGCGAATCGCGAATCAACGCTTCTTAATTAACTCATATATATTTCCATAATAGGGGAAGTACAGTTTTGGTAAGGTTGAGTTTTAGTTATGCTGCGTTTACACCATGTCCCCGGCGGCCACGGCAGCCCCGTTTCAGGCCACCGTGGACAAAACGGGATGGACGTGAGACAACGCGGGGGGACGGAATGGGCAAACGTGACTGCCGTATATGCCGGGCCAGATTTTTAAACTCTCAACAAATTTACCACTGCAACCTAGCCGGCCGTAGTAAAACGGGGTGAACGCAACAAAACGTGACAGGCCGTAACAAAACTTGGAGGCTATCCGTAGTAGGACGGGAAGACATTCCCTGACATCTCACGGTCCTTTTGTCCTTTTGTTACGGCCTATTACGTACTGTCACGTTTTGTTGCGTTCACCCCGTTTTACTATGGCCTGCTAGGCTTCTCATCCGCACCGTGACTGTCGTAGCAATTTTGTTGACAGTTTAAAAATCTGGCCCGGCATCCACGGCAATCGCGGCCAGTCACGTTTGCCCATTCCGTCCCCCCGCGTTGTCTCACGTCCATTCCGTGTTGTCCACGGTGGCCTGAAACGGGGCTGCCGTGGCCGCCAGGAACATGGTGTAAACGCACCATCAGTGGGGGGGGGGGGGGGGGGGGGAAGGGGCTCTTCCCCCCACGGCCCGTCACGGATACCGTGATAGACCGTGAGAAAACTTGGCAAGACCTAACAAAACTTGAATACAGAGGGAAAATTTGTCAAAATCTCACGGCGCACTACGTTTTGGGCAAACGGGGCTGCCGTGGCCGCCGGGGACACGCAGCATTACCAAAATGTGCACATGAAGATTATAAACTAATATAACATGGTCAAAAGGTATAGACGACAAACGACTAAGCAAAAAGCCTGTTATCATTTTTTTAAAGAGCCATTTATACATAAGAGGGCGCTTTCTAAAAAAAGCATTGGTTCAACAACCATTTTTCACACAAAATTATGCATGTGATGTTTTGTTGAAATAAAGTTTTAATAGAGAGATTACAAACAACTATTTAAAACCTCTTTTGAATTTTGAGTTTAAAAAATCATCGAATATTTCTGGGCCCCAGGTTCATAACGATCGGATATATTTATTGATATTTCAGCCGTTTCTGAACCGATTTTGATAAAATAAAGTTTATTCTGCCATCAAAATTGTATGCTCTTTCAAATTGTACACTCAGTTTTTCATTATCTCACAAAAAAACTATTTCGTGCAGCGCCCTATATACCAAAACTGAACTACCCCTTTTATACACAGCTTGAAGTCAGATATGTTTGATTGAGTAAACCCCTGTCCGAATGGAGCCACCTGTTCAAACCAAGACAGCTATCGCAGAAGAAATTACAAAGCCATATATTTGGTACAGGTCTAAATGTCTTTGATTCATGTCAACTCCCTTCTCAATAAAGTTATATAAATCATTTTCTCTATCCTTGTAATACAAAGCTGGAAGTGAGATTGCTTGACTGAGTATTCATGTCCGAATGGAGCTGCCTGTACAAACCAAGAAAGATATCAGTGAGAAATTGCAAAGCCATATCTGTTATGCAAAAGATGTCTTAATTTTAACTCCCATATCACACAACTTATTAATAGATATTTCCCTTTCCCCTATTCTTACAAAGCTGGTAGTCAGTATGCTTGCCTGAGCAACCCCTGCCTGAATGGAGCAGCCTGTACAAATCAGGGAAGTGGTTACGACTGCACGTGTCCAGCTGGCTACACTGGGACAAACTGTGAAACATCGATTGGTATGTAATTTTGTATTTATTTTTTTATTTTTTTATTTTTTATTTATTTTTTATTTATTTTTATTTTAGTTTTTTATATTTATTTATTTTATTTTTTTATTATTATTTTTTTTTTTTTATTTAAAATTTTTTTGGGGAGGGGGGGGGGGGGGTTGAAAACTCAGTATGATCGGTTAACTTCTGTGTTTTTTGTTTCTATTTTTCTTTATAGCGCATATTGGTACATGCTTAATCACGCCGTGTGTTATGTGCGTTATACAGATAAGTAGTACTAGTATTTTTTTTCTTAGAATTAATATTATTTTCTATTATCGTTATTATTATAATTATTATTATTATGATTATTACTTATTTCACATTATAATGTCCTCCTTCTTTTTTTGCAGTGAATACTCCCTGCGCCAGTAGCCCATGTTTCAATAGCGGTGTATGCAGTAACAATGGAAACGACTTTGTTTGCATCTGTCCTGCTGGATATTTTGGAACTCGCTGCACAATTACTGGTACTTATATGAAAACAAAAACATATTGATTTGCAAAGCCTGGGTGTCGGATGTTTGTTGTATACTAACTTTGCATTATAATTTATGCACACCTTTAAACTTTTAAAGAGAGGCTGCGGGATAAAAGTTTGTTTCGTGTTAACTTTATAAATGTATCTTTGCATTTCACCACCATACTTTCTAAATGTATCTTATATGCACGCTGAAATACATTGTTGGGAGATCATGTCGTATATAATTTAAAATGGATGGCAAATATCTCACATATAGTGAACAATGCATGGAGGTACAATTCTTAAATTATGCAAATAATATGAAGTATAATTGGAATTCTATTAATAATAATGAAGTACAAGTAGAAGTGCATTATCACAAAAGGTATTCAAAGTAGTTACAATTCCAACGACTGGAGTTCGCTACTTCGCTATCGCGCCTATAATGGGGCACGTTCTCAATAGGTATTCATCTTTTCACAGGTTTAAGCGAATAATTCAAACAAATATGTATGCAGTCTCACTGTACCATCAGTGATAATAACAATAATGATAATATAGCGCACCTTCCATCTCAAATATCCAAAATGCGCTGCAACATACCACTAAGTCCAAACACCATTTTATAATATAGATATAGGACATTGCAAAATCATATTTTGCCAATCATGTCAACTTCTGTGCCCGTGTATAATGGGTGGGTTACACCAAAGTGTCAGAGGGTGGGACCCTCTTCTACTTGTACATGTAGTTCATTACGATGATTGTACTACTATCATCAGAGGTACAATGATCCCCCTAAATTCGTCTGTTTGCTTTTCTTCTTCCTGTTGTCCACAAATAATTCTAAACTTAAGATACTGTCCGCCTTTTGCAAGGCAAAATACATAGGTTGCAAGATTATTGTCCTATATGAACGAAAATACAATCTTAGAGCTTGCCTGAACAATGTGTGGCTTAAATCCTCCACTTCGTGGAGTGACATTAATGATCTTACAACGCAAAAAAGGATAATCGGTCGATGTGACCGTTTTTTTTTTTCGTTTTTTTTCTTCTGATTTAGAAGCTTCCATCTGCTCATGCTCTCGCTCATCATGTTAGCTATTATAGCGGTGCTAATTATTGATCTCTATGCAACCCTCGCTCCTTGACCGGAGTATGGCGGATTGAAAACTGTTAGCTAATTTAGGCAACTTCAATTTCACCGCTGAACAACATGCAGGTTATACTATGCATGCCAATAATCACAAGAACTATGCTGTACTAGGTCAGGCATATCAGATTGACTGATTGGCGTGGTCAGGGATTTGCCGTACGACTGCTTAAAATATAGAATACATATCCCAGATTCATAAAACGAAGAATTCTGTTTGTTATTTTTCTACTCTTGGGACTTTCCCCGTGGCATACATGTCAAATTTATTCAATGATTGCACATGGATGATTTCAATATGGTTGCAATAATAGTATGGTGATTAGAGCTGGCCAAATTTATTTGGTCAAAATGACGAACAATGAAGAGAGGACTTCTTCATCTTGTCTCATGGTTGTGTTGCTGCTATTCTATTAGCAGAATCCAAGTAACAATTATTGTTCATCTCGCGGAACTGGGCCAGCGGTATACGTCCTAAAAGGAGTGGATAACACACAAGTTCTCTATTCAATGTATTATATGCGAATAATTTGACTGTCTTATCAAGACCTCCTAATTCCATGGTCTTATCTTTCGGACGGTACTTATACTACTTATAGTTGACGTCGTCTTTAATAAATCATTGAAGAATGTAGCCTTACTGTCATTTATTGAACCTGAAGAAACACGACAAAGTATGTGACCTGTAAGCCCGTACAAGTATATAAGATACCAATTCCTGTAAATTGTGAAGGTAACATATTCGGGTTACGTAGTAGTTGGTCAAGAATATATATTTAAACTCAATTCAATAGAGTCGCCCGAATCGTTTATGTACGAAGGTTTGTGAGGCTATGACTGAATATTCCGTCCACTAGTACCAATTACTACAAGGGGATGTTGTCCCACTGCACGACCATCGATGTGATGTGAAGAACAACAGAAAAAAGAAAATCTGTATGAACCAATAGTAACTTTACCTAAGGAATGTTGCTTACTTAGTCAAAAATTATTTCAACACTAGTTGCTAGAATGCGAGAGTGGACTGATCTGCTCAGTCCACTGCTGACAGGCTGATTTAGATTGCCTGCTAGTCTGATCGCTCAAGGAGAGGCCGATCATACCCGAAAGAGCAAGTCGCAAACATGGCAAAAGGTCCGCTGCATCCCAACATCGCCCGAAACTGGCGTACTAATTAATCCGTTTTCGCTGGAAAAAGGATGAGCGGGCGACAAACTAAGGCCGCGGTCGGGTATTCCTAACGGGCGATTATTATTGCAGATCGTGTAGTATCTGTCTGCAGATTATTACGAGTTCTAGAATGAGTAAGAAGATCTCATGATATCGGACAACTATAACAGGTGCATTAGGATCATGTTTTTGTTTTCTTTCTTCCTTCGGTAATCTTATTCAAGCTTCCGACAGGTTAGCCTCTTCGGTGCTTTTGCTTTTGTCCCATATAGGGACCTGTAATTAATATATTTTTTTGCCACAGCCATCTGATACCCATCCGCATTTGTACACTATCTCCATTCCCTGGGGAGCATTGCAGCAGGTGCTACTTTATAGTGCACTCAAGCTTTACACACCCTCATTCATGTCAAGTACCTATATTGCACCTGGGTAGGGAGCAGCAATATGGATAACGTGCCTTGCTGAAGGACACAAGTGCTGTACTGGGGAATCGATTTAGGATCGAACTCGGCTCCCGTGCTCGCAGTCAAGCACCAATCCGACTTATACCGATCGAGACCCGTTTGTAATTTTTAGATGTCTGGTTCAAACGTAGGTGTAATAACACAGGAACGCAGGGGTCCGTGAAAGTACTGGACCAAACTCCTCATGCCACGTATTTGATTAAAGAAGACGAACAACGTGTTATTGCCCATATTGGTATACGAACGATTGTGCATGTCCGAAATTCACTTATACATGTTTAGTAGCGATTGATTATAAGACGTCCGAGGGCATCAATATACGTTGATTCATCTCCGGGACACAAACCCCCTGAAAAAGGGGAATAATCATTCTGACACAAAGCTCCCAACATGCTTTCTGTGGATAGAACTAGTCAATAGAGACTGGCGGGTCATGAATATGGAAAGAAAGGTCATCTGGCGACCGACCCTGTATCCACCTTCCAAGCTTCCTTGTTGTATTTGGACCTAGTGGCATCAAACAATCGAAGACGCCATTATTCCTGAAGAGACCTTGCCCATTCCAGTTTCCAGCTATGTACACTTCCGACACGAAAGAACAAAAGTGAGCCAATAAAGCTGGCGAAGCCATGCACTTTAACCAAATACTCTGTTTAGGGTCCATGGTTTAAATAACATGTCACCCTTATCGTGATGTTTGTTTCCTTCCCTGTTTTAAGACTCAATCTCCTTCCAATTATAATGAAGATTGCAGAACAAAAGTTGTATACTTTTTGACGAATGTCCTATCTGACATAAAGGGTATTAATCCCGACATCCACAGTCTCCTTGGAGATGTTTGCTGGTCATCGGTATTGAATAGGCATATGGACTAAATAAATTCACAACCCGATATATCAACATCATGTGCATCGAAAATTGAGCCTCCCCGACTGTACACGGGAATGTGTTAGGGGAGGGGCTGGTTTGGGCTAAACGGAAACCGACCCAACACGCAAGCCGAGATACCGGGGGTGGGGTACCGATTGAGGCTTTCCCGGCGCCTCATGCCCAGCTGGCAACTGGCTTAATTGTCTCGTCATAGGTAAACCATCCAAGGCTAACCGTCGACATTTGTCGACATGCATCTACCTCCTTTACCCGTCGGGCGCCTTGATCGGATTAAAAATATCCGCAATGCACATATATAACATGACACATGTAGTCTGGAGGCCATTCGTCGACACCGGGATGTATCCTTTGCCTGGAGCCTATGCCTTTTTGCATTTAGGCGTTGCTCGCCCGGCAACCGATGGAAGAGAGCCCCGAATCCCTGGCCCACTTGAGGGGCACGGGTGGCCACGGCATTAGAGATCGATTAATATACATTACTCGTGTAACCTTCTCGATTGCGTCCTTCTTGGAGGTAGGCTGCCCGCTTGGGTTATAGTCTTCCCACCAAGCGTTATTACGGGATAAGACACGGTTTCTAATTCCTCGAAGATGGCGTCAAAGTCCTCTTACCCCATAAAACTGGGGAAAAGTCCACCTACCCTATACAACTGGGGCAGATATCACTTACCCCATACAACTGGGGTAGATTCCACTTACCCCATACAACTGGGGTAGATTCCACTTACCCCATACAACTGGGGTAGATTCCACTTAACCCATACAACTGGGTTAGTGGGGTATATTCGAACGTTCCAAGTGGGTCATACGACTGACCCGTTGTTTTCCCTTAAATTAATAGACAACAACAAGTTAGAAATTCTTCTCCTAGGCGCATCATACATGATGTATGTTATTACCCTGTATAGCCGAGCTGCCTGCAAGCAGGCGCATCAAGCATATCAAGGAATGGGTTCTAAAACTTCCTCCGCCTGCCCACCATAACGTTAAGCAAATCGTCGCTGTTAAAGGCCGTCGATGTGGATGAAAAGAGCGGTCTACTACGGCCACCGTTGACCAACCAAGGCCATCCTGCTGGCCAGCCAAGCGGGTCGCTTCCTCCGACGGCCGCCTCAGCTCAGGCTTGGCCTCCTAGCGCTTCAGCTCCGATTCCTCTATAATCTCGTCACTCGACATAGTTGCACTGTCGTCACAATAAAGAAAGATGAATACCTATTGAGAACGTGCCCCTTTATAGGCGCGATAGCGAAGTAGCGAACTCCAGTCGTTGGAATTTTAACTACTTTGAATACCTTTTGTGATAATGCACTGTCGGAAATGCTAACCCTCTTCTGCTTGTACGAGTTTTATGTAATAGAATTTATCTCTAATGTCATGATGTTCCCATGGATAAGGCCATCATGATTTAGCATTAAACTTTAGGGCATAACTAGAAAAGTTATTTCTCAAAGGGCTTATAATTATAATTCTGAATAGCACATAACAACAAAGATGTACATTTAACGAAGCATTGATTGAAATGCTGTTTGTTCTGCCTTGGTCAGTATATATGAATGTTAAAATACATTAACCCACCTTTGTAGTCCCTTCCTACATGTTAATGTGTTTTTTTTTACAAGTGTAACATATAGGTCACTGCATCACTTCGTGTGATCCCGCGCCTTTCTCTAGAAAAGTTGATTTAATTATCCTTGGGATTGTGCCCGGTTTATATAGCTTCTGACTAATCGAGCATTGTAAAGGGTTTCATAAGAACGCCCCCTTCGTGGCTCAATGGGTTGAGCACCGGTCTAGCAATCCGGAGGTCTCTGGTTCGATTCCCGGAGAAGCCTATTTTTCTTTGCTCATTTTCACTCAAATAAAAAGGGGATACATTAAAAACTCTAAACATGATTATCTCTGTACAAAAACAAATTGCGTAGACGCCCTTTTCTATCTCAATCGACATATTGGTATATGATTGAAGTATATGATCGATGTATGATCAAATATCAATTTAGGACAAATCTTATAATAAATGTAGGTACTTTTTAAAAATAATAATGTGTTAATGTGTTACATTACAGGAACCATGCATTCCTTTCCATTCGCATATTCATTTATTGTTCTGAAAGCTAGTTCATAACAAAAATATGGAAAACAAACAACCGGCATGAAGAGTGGGTCAACATTTTATCCCATCCTGGTTGAATAATCATGATTGCAAAACTGTGAATACCGTTACAATAAAATCTACTTTATTTGATGTGTTTAAGAAATTTAACTTTGAGTTGTGTCTATATTAATTGACAATGTGAATCAATTATTCGTTTTTATAGATAAATCGGCAATAATTCCAGCAGTAGTATCAACCTTGGTCATTGTCATTTTCATCTTGGTGATTGTGGTCATCATTTGCGTTTACAAGAGGTCAGTGGAAAACCTAACTCAGTCGTTTACAAACCAGAATCGGGCTAGGTTACACAGAAGAAGCTATTAACAATGAAAGTCCTGATAGAAAACAAGCATTCAAGGTTTTGTTTTGAGCAGTATACACACACATGATAAGGTTCAAATTTGCTTAAATAACAGCATCTTTAAGTGTGCAATTTTGGTGCAAATAAGGTCATCAAATTTACATTTTTGCCCCAAAAATCACATATCTTAACATAATTAAACATTGGTTTTCACCAAATATAATCTTTAGACCGATTTAAATAATAATACAACCAAACAATTTGAACAGCCGGGTTATTCATTATTGTTTTTGGTTTCTTATGTAGGCTATTCTTTGTTTGTAACCCATATATTTCATTGTTTTTCATATTTTATTTTATTGGTAACTGTAATTAAATTAAATTAAGCTCCAAAGCAAACATCTAACTTGAAAACAAATATTCTCTATTTTAATGAAAATGATTCTTTCCATAATAATGTTTTGTACACAAATCACGAAACTTAGCTATTCTCAGGCAGACATGTTCATACAAAATGTGACGTGACTTTGTAACGGAAGGTCCTATTTTCTCCAAATTGGTTTTAAAAGATGCGCAAGACTCAAATAAGAAAGCCACGAAGTGGCGGGCGTCATCTTCACGCGTTCCAGTGCAATCGGGAAATTCCCGGAGGGGATCATAATGCCACCGGCCTCATTGGACGTGCTGCTATTGTAGCAGTGTTTTGCACCCGGCTTAATTTGATCCTTATTTCGTGGAAATCGTATATAGTACACAACTAAATCAGACTTAAAGATAAAGCACACTAAATTATTGAAAATTAATTGGTAGAGCATAATGTTCTATAGTGCCAAAAATGTACTAACAATATGCTCTGTTTTGGGCAGGTCGAAGGGAGTCAGGTCTACCAGGTCTTCTGAGGGGGATGTGCCTGGCCAGAGAAGCAATCCTGCATTCCGTTCAGACGAGATGGTCCCATGTGCACCGATCGACACCCCTCAGCCTCTCGGTAGCCGTGCATGCGCAGATAGGGGGCAGTACCTTACTGCCCCCTCTCCCCGTAAGGGACGTGACAACGATCGTGCAAAAAATGTACATTACAGTACTACGGTACCGGAAATAGGAGAGCAAATGTACATGGATCTGGATTGACGGAAGAGAAGCGAGGGGAACGACAACGTCCGACGGAGGCAATCGATGGTTGAAGTCCACACCTACGCGGTCATTCCAAACGAAAATTCTAATTAAGGCAACTCATATGTTGAACTTCAAGCAGAAGACAGCCATGTATACATGGACTTAGTTAAAACACACTAAAATATTGAAAACTTTTGGTAGAGCAGGATGTCCTTACATTTTGGCCCCAATAAAACGGAACTGCATTATCCCAATATGAAAGCGACATGGAAACAATCGGATTCACTAGCTGGGGAATCTTTAATGACAAATATATCCTAAGATCAGCAACTTTGGATAAGCAGCTTTCGTTGTAGGTCGCACTTTGTGACCCCATTTTAGGTTTGAGATCCTGGGGGTGGGGGCCACTCTCGTACGTGCTACAATGACCCATCCGTGACAATCACGCAACCTTTGAATGGAACCGTTAATGGCGTATCGCATGATTTTAAGTTTGTACCCCTAAATGAAGACCTATACCCTTAATGGCGCAGCGTCGAAAACCTGTGCACCTGTAAAGGGGTTTAGTGATTCTTGAGTGCTAAAAATCACCCTTTTTAAGGAAAACGTTGACGTCGCTGTATAACTGATATTATTTCAACGCTTTTTCCGACGCGGGTGCGTAGACAGTCATGTTGGGAGTGCCCCCCCCCCCCCCCCCCCCCCTCCCCCGCGCCAGTGTGAAATTTGTCGCATTTGACCAAAACACACACATTCTTTACATACAATTTGCGGCTTAGTCATTGCCAAATTTGTGTTGAAATTTGTCAAATTTGAACCGGTGACATTGGGTAACAAAAATGCAACCTAGAACGAAAACTGCTGATCGTATTATTTTATCAGTGAGAGATTCCTTTACCAGTGGAACCAGACATTCCGTCCCAGTATTTTGGTAATAATGCAGTTATTTTTTTATTTGGTCGATCCTGTATATAATTATTGCCAAAAATATAACAATATGTTTAAATGGCTGCCTTTCAAGGGCGTAGATCACGTACATGGGGTGGGAGGAATATATTAGATCGGGGAGGGGGGTTATATCACCCCCCCCCCCCCCCCCCAGAAAAAAATTGTTGAATGAGGGTTGGCCTGTTTAAACATTCCCCCACTGTTCCAAAGTCGAAATCTTAATTAAACACATAATAATGAATTATCATGTTAGTATTAGTACAAGTGATAATCATTATAATGATGACGATAATATAGGTTTTCCCATCCGTTTTCTAACAATCGTCATTCAATTTCATTAATTGTTAACTTAAATTTCGTCCGGAAAGTCCGGAAAACAGGCTTTTTTCTTAGTCGTTTGTAAGTTTGTATACCTTTCGAGCATGGTGGAGTAATAATGATTAGTTTGTAATGTTATAGTGCAGGTTTTGGAAACTTAATATTGAGTTTTACCAAAACTGTACTCTCTGTACCGAAACTCAATTATCCCTTAAAACCAGACACAAATCTTGTTTTTTTTAAACATCAAGTCGTTTGCAGATTGTTTATATTTGTATTGGTTAATTTCTAAGATAATCTCGTTATTGGCAATATATACCCAGGATTGATGCTTTCATGGTGTGTGGGATTTAATTTAAGCAAACACAATAACTATACTTTACTGTTTTACCTATGTTATAAATTATGTAACAATTAATATCAGAATTGGGAAAAAAAATCATGATTTGAAAACAAAATAGTTGTTGATGATCTCTCTATTTAAATATTATTTTAACAAAACACCACATGCACAATAATCATAAAAAATGGTTGAAACCAATGTACCACTAGAGGGCGCCATTTTGGCTTTTCAACAGCTCTTTTTAAATGATAACAGGCTTTTTACTTAGTCGAGTGTAAGTTTGTATACATTTCGAGCATGGTGGACTTATAAATATTAGTTTGTTATGTTACAGTGCATGTTTTGGTTCATAATGTTGAGTTTTACCAAAACTGTACTCTCTGTACAGAATCTTAACTATCCCTTTATACCAGACATAACTTTTTTTTCTTTAAAATATCAAAGTTGTTTGCAGATTGTATATATTTGTAATGGTTACTTTCTATTAAGATAATCTCGTTATTGACAATATATACCCAGGATTGATGCTTTCATGGTGTGTGGGATTTAACTTAACTTAAGCAAACACAATAACTATATTTTACTTTTTAACCTATGTTATAAATTATGTAACAATTTATATCAGGGTTGTGACAAAAATCCTGCTTTGAATACAAAAATAGTTGTTGATGATCTCTCTATTTAATCAGTATTTTATCAAAACACCACATGCACAATTTTCTTTTAAAATGGTTGAAACCAATAACAGGCTTTTTACTTAGTCGTTTGTAATTTTGTATACCTTTCGAGCATGGTGTACTTATACCTATTAGTTGGTTATGTTACAGTGCAGGTTTTGGTTCATAATTTTGAGTTTTACCAAAAATGTACTCTCTGTACCGAAACTAAACTATATCAGATACAATTTGTTCTTTCTTCAAAAAACATCAAAGTCGTTTGCAGATTGTATATATTTGTAATGGTTACTTTCTAAGATAATCTCGTTATTGACAATATATATCCAGGATTGAATATCATGGTGTGTGGGAATATAATTAAGCAAACACAATATAGTTTACTGTTTTATATGTTGTATATATCATAATTATTACAATTTATATCAGGGTTGGGAAAAATCATGATTTGAAAACATAATAGGTGTTAATGATCTCTCTATTGTACTATTATTTTAACTAAACACCAATTTGTATTAAAAAATGGTTGTATCCAATGTGCTCTTAGAGAGCGCCATGTTGTGTTTTAACAGCTCTTTTTGAATGATAACAAGCTTTTTACTTATTCGTTTGTAAGTCTGTATACCTTTCGAGCATGGTGGAGTTATAACTATTAGTTTGTAATATTAAAGTGCAGGTTTTGTTTACTAATATTGAGTTTTACTAAAACTGTACTCCTTGTACCGAAACTCAACTATCCCATTAAATCAGATACAAATCTTGTTTTTTTCTTCAAAAAACATCAAGGTCGTTTGTAGATTGTATATATTTGTAATGGTTACTTTCTAAGATTATCTCGTTATTAACAATATATACCCAAGATTGAATTTCATGGTGTGTGGGATTATAATTAAGCAAACACAATAACTATAGTTTACTGTTTTATATGTTGTTTATATCACATTACAATTTATATCAGGGTTGGGGAAATAAAACACACACATTTAATCGCGACTTCTTAAATATTTTATCAGATAAAACAAAACAAAATTTCAAAATACGTTTTTCAATTCGAATCTGTATTTCCTGTCGAGTATACAGTTGATAAGTATTATTAAAATGAATTTCTTCAACACACGAGTGGGGGCAACTGTATCACTATTGATTTATTTTGAACCATTTTAAACAAAATAAATGGAAAAATTAATATTTTCTACAACACACAAGTCTATGGAGATGATTTAAATCATTGATTTTTGTTCACGAATTGAGATTTAAATCTTACATACTACATAAATATAATTGGAATGGTTAATAAACAGAAAGATTCGATTTATAATGACTTTTTACAATTATAAGCATGGTTTTAGGCCAAATCATTCACAATTGAAAAAATACATGAAATAAACCAAATGCAAATTATCTACATTTAAGAATAATAATATACTTTATATCCCGTTATATCAGATACAATTTTGTTTTCTTCGAAAAAACATCAAAGTCGTTTGCAGATTGTATATATTTGTAATAGTTACTTTGTAAGATAATCCCGTTATTGGCAATATATATCCAGGATTGAATATCATGGTGTGTGGGATTATAATTAAGCAAACACAATAACTCTACGTTACTGTTTCATATGTTGTATATATATAAGATTACAATTTATATCAGGGTTGGGAAAATCATGATTAAAAAACACACAAATTTAATCGCGATTTGTAAAAATATTTAATCAGATGGAACAATTTTTTTTCTCAAAAACATCAAATTCGTTTGCAATTGGAATCTGTATTTTCCTGTGGAGTATACAGTTGATAAGTATTATTTAAAGGAATTTCTTCAACACATGAGTCCATAGAGATGATTTAAATCAGTGATTATGTTAACGAATTAAGGTGATTTAAATCCTGCATTCTCCTTATTCATAATTGGAACGGTTAATAAACAGAAATATTAGAATTGGAATGATTTTGTATTATTTTATTATAAGCATATTGGGTCAAATGTAACACAATTGAAAAAAATACATGAAATACAAATGACAATTTTCTACAACACACAAGTCGAGATTATTAAAATCAGTGATTTTAAATCCTGCTTACTACATGTACATTAACTACATTGTGAATGGTCAATAAACCAAGATATTAGATTTTGAATGATTGTACATGATTTGGGGGCAACTGTATCAATATTGATTTATGTTGAACCATTTCAAACACAATAAATGGAAAAATTTAACACTTTCTACAACACACAAGTCAACGGAGATGATTTAAATTATTGATTTTTGTTCACGAAATGAGGAGATTTAAATCCTGCATAAAATGCGCTGATAATCTCCCGATAATTTCCTAACTCGCTCGGACCAGATGAACTGAACCTAGCGCTCTTTTGTTGCCAATTTGCGAATGGCGTAGACTACGTGTATGATACGCATACTACACGTTATATGATATCGCAGCCCAGAAATTGGCAACGTTCGCAAACGATCTGATTTTCTGCTATGTTGAATCGCTTAGTGAAAGTCTCGCTCGCGTAACAAGCGCTTGAGTTTTTTTTTTTCATTTCAATCTTTATTCCAATTCATAAAAATACAACAACATCAAATATAAAACACAATAGCATTATATACAACATTTAGTAAGAATGGTACAAAAAATAAATACATAAGTTTCATAATAATATTGTAAAAATGAATGGAAAAGGAGGCGTACGTAAAAAGCCAAGGGTAGGCTTGTAAGAGTGTACGACCCTACAATTGAAATAATGTATAAATATATATTGCAAAGAAATAACAAGTACCAACAATACTGTATCATCATATACCAAAACACAAAATAAAAAATCAGAAAAAACAACAACAACAAAAAAAAATCAATAATTCAATAGTTTTGAATGTTTTACTTTACTTCGGGAAAAGTAATATTTTGCTCAAAACTGAGGTAATTCTGAATGTTCTGTAACTATATTTCCGTAAATATTGTTACATAAATCCAGCAAAGCATCGATACTTGTCATTTTATTGCCGTATAAAAAGATGAATTTGAGCGCGAAACACTGCATTTTTGCAGACCGCTTTATGAGATTCGATCGGATAAAGCCGCCGCGCAGCAGCGGTCCAGCTGCCTGTGCTGCGCTGGCGGGCGGCCGGACGACCGCGGGCTGCAAATTTTGCGGCAGAGGGCTGATGAAAGTGAGGCTGCTACGTCATGCGCAACGCATCCTGGGACAGATTCTACTCGAGGCTGCTCGCGGCCGATTCGAACAAGAAGAATTACCTTATTTTTTCAAAAACTGATTGTGAATGATTCTGATGGTCTTTTCTCATCGGGAAAAAGGTTATATACTCCTAAAATATTGTACTTTCCCCTGGAAACTGCTGAAAATCGTCCGGACGTCCCCTTTAAGGGTCCTTGCAGCACAAAGTGTTGTCAGAACCCGACGTTGATTAAGAAACTCCATGTGCACGCCATCTAAAGGTTTTATAAAACATGTGTCAATTTGGTATAAACATTAAATTGCGGCGTAATAATGGTCACGATTTTCGCAAGACACGCACCATTACTGTCTAAGCGCATGCGCATTTGCGACTGGGTACGGATTTCGCAGGTCACGGATTTAGCACCACACCGCCCGCTGTTACTATAGGAAGCTCTCGATTTTGCACATGAATCGTAAGATTCTACGTCCGCGCTGAGGTTGCGAAAAGCCTTGCCGACGGGGAGTCTGTCGTCAAACGCATATCATTTGCATACATTACTAAAGCGGTCTATTGCCGGACGGCCCTTGCTGTGGCACATTTTCAGACCCATTGGAATAATTTCAAGTTAATATAAAACAAAACAGCACATTAACATTATAAAACCATTAACTTATACACTCATTATGTTGCACGATAAATATGATCTTGGCATAGAGTTTATGAATGGTATATTAATAGAGGATCGCAGAAAACCACGTGTATCGTAGGACCGTGGTATAAGAACAAGAATAAGAATGGCGGCTGGGATTTCGCACTTTGCACCATTTATCAACCTTTTTTTTCTTACTGTGTACCCGAACCGTAGACCGCCAACACAACTGAATAATGGCCAATAATAAGTACTGCCTCGAATAATAGTGCCATTCAAACAGGATTAACGATCCATAATTAAATAACTCAACTATCCCTCCGTCTCAATGTCAGGGTACACGACATACTATACTACTCACCAGGAGTCACATAAAGGGAATCAAAAGGCAACTTATCTGATATCGTATCCATGTTTAACTAAGGCAAGGCTGGCGTTTATATGCTGTGATAAAAAATACTAGTAAAAGGGAAAGCATTGTAATGAAAGTTTGCAAATTTACAAAATGCAAGGAAATGTAAGAAAGAAAAACATAAATGTATATATATTTAACTAAAAGTGAAGCAACAACAATACACAATTTCACAAATGATTATAAGGTCTGTGACGAGAATAAATATGTTACAATGGCATGCAGCCAGAAGCATAAATGACCGACAGTTAATTTAGTAGATTAAAATGTATCATGTCTAACTCATGCATGTCACGAATCTATAGTCTTCTCAGATCATCGATGCTGTTTATTCCGCGTTTCATCGGCTCCCCTTATCAGTCTTGATCAGCGCGATGATGCGGCCTTCTGCTGTCCAGGCATCTTCAACTTGAGCTCATTTCCTTCAAGATTGTATATCAGAGAATGTTCCTCAAAGGCAACTAAGGTCTTTGGAAAGCGGCATGCTGACCCCTCACAGAGCAGGAGGTGCGGCAGGTAAAAGAGCATATCATTTCTGTGCACCATTGATGTGGAATAATTCGCCATTTAATTTACGAGGAAGAAGAAACTTTTAAATGGTCTTATGACAGCCTTCTTTAGATTGGCGTTTGACTGGGGGCGTTGCATGCGGATGAGTGGTTGTGCCTGTGGCCTTGTTTGCCATTTTTCCTCCATCCCCTTGCGCCATAGAATAGTTTACTAGATTGATGGCGCACAATAAGTGCTTTGTATTATTATTATTATATGGTTTTCAAAGACTGCAGTATATGCTTCGATGATTAATAGCTCAGTCACATTTGCTACGGCGGCCGTACGGTCTAACATATCTACGGCCAATAACAATTATAGGGCCGCCGTAGCATTTCTACGGTCACATACTTTATGCCTAGGTCACAAATAGTCTGGGCGCCGTACGATTGTTTTCGTACGATTTGGGAAAATTGTGATATCTTACGATGTCTGTTGTATTTTAGAGTAGCAGTCACATATTTGCAGGGGCCCGTACGATGACTTTTGTCTTTAAATAAAACATAAATTGCACGGCTCCCGTGAACATTTGTTTGTTTGTTTGTTTCATAAAGAAAACATATTGCACCCCCAAAATAATAATCTCAAAGTGACATAAAACAGTGCATCAAAAGAGACATTATGTATGATAAAACAATGTCAACAAAGTATTCAATTCGTAGACAAGACCGATTCCCGGGGCAGCGAAGCGACCGAAGGGGGGGGGGGGGGGGTGATGGGAGGGGGTACGTGTCCGTCCGTGCACGGTAAGGGTGTCTCCACAATGTTCTTCTTGAAATTATGCAAAGTGGTGCATACTTAGGACATAAATTTGAGTTGACATGAAGTAAAATCTGAGTAATCTTGCTCCTGCTCCCATGGGTACGTCGCGGAGACGTCTCCGAGACTTCGCCTTGGTGAGATTGCAAACCATTTTTGGCTCTCCCGAGTCGCCGCGACTGCCGCGACTGATCAGTCGCGGCAGTCGCGGCGACGTCTCCGCCGGTGAGATACGCACTTAAGTCCACAAAGCTTACTTAGAACACAAATGGTTCTTTCATACCTTGTTATATCCCTTTCGTTAGAAAAAAATTAATGATTGAAGTTTTCGTTATTTTATTAGCCACTGGATAATATGGATTTTAATTATATACCAAATTATTTGTAAGATTCTCGAGAATGATATGTGAGATTTTGATAGAAAATAATAAAGTTTACCTAGTGAAAATAACGAAAATCAATGTCTGCTTTTATCCCGATCGTGCGCGTGAAGTATTTGAATTGGGATACTGTATCCGAATTCAGATGCATCTTGACTACAGCCCAACCTGTCTACAGTTTGTTTCTGCTCCCATGGGTACGTCACGGAGACGTCTCCGAGACTTCGCCTTGGTGAGATTGCAAACCATTTTCGGGTCTCCCGAGTCGCCGCGACTACCGCGACTGATCAGTCGCGGCAGTCGCGGCGACGTCTCCGCCGGTGAGATACGCACTTTAGACAATATTACTTGATCCCTACGAACTATACATTTTGTTTAAGTGCGTATCTCACCGGCGGAGACGTCGCCGCGACTGCCGCGACTGATCAGTCGCGGTAGTCGCGGCAACTCGGGAGACCCGAAAATGGTTTGCAATCTCACCAAGGCGAAATCTCGGAGACGTCTCCGCGACGTATCCATGGGAGCAGGAACAAACTGTACCAAATGATAAAGAACTCAGTCACGTGGTCTCTAAAGTGGGTCAAGCATCGTCAAGTAGTGTCGCGTAGACGTCTCCGCAACGTCTCCTCTCAGTCGCCTTGGTCTCCAGTAGGTCGCGGCGACGTCTCCCCAGTCGCGGACAAAATTAGTCTCCGCGACTAATGGTCGAAAATCGAACATGTTTGATTTTCCCGCGACTCCCCGGAGACCCGGCTAGTCTCCAGGAGACGTCGCGGCGACGTCGCGGAGACGTCTCCGCGACCAGCGGAGACTGAGTCGCCAACTAGTCGCCAACTAGTCTCCAGCCCGGTGAGATACGCACTTTAGTAACTTTCTGCGTCAATAGAGAGCTAGGGGCTTACATATTATAGGCTTACCAATGATATGTCTCATTCGAATCGGAGATCCTTAGCAAAACAATAATTTACCCATTTAGTCCTGTAGAAAATCCTATATCAGGTAGTCAAGGACCCCGTTGCAGAAAGATATAGACAGAGTCCAGGATATGCTCCATAGAAAATCATCCGAACCTTGTATTTTGACATTACAACGTTTTGAATGGTTTCTTTTCAATTCGTGGGTGTTGACTCCAAAAAAATCTGCCGTGTGCCGGACACAAAAACTATTACATATTTGAAACACAAAAAAAATTTTTAAAATGGCCGCCAAAACGTGGAAATTTGCCTCTTCAACCCTCCCAAATAATATAACCCCATACATAATGACACTTTTCACAAATACATTGAATGGGATTTTGTTCCCTGTGTTAACCCTAAAAAGGCAGGGCTATTTGAGGTCTTTCTTCCGCCCACGGGGGGGGGGGGGGGGGGGGGGCATTATGGCCGTGAAGTTTTTTTCAAAAAATCATTAATTTGCATATTTATGGTAATTTATGCAAATAAAGTCATACAATTAATATTTGTACCCATAAATCATATATTCTTTATAATTAAACATTGTTTTCACTACTATTGTTTTTTAGACCATTTGGAATAATAATACAACAAAAAGATTTGCATTCACAAAAGGTCACGTGACTAACACAAATCGCGGAGGAGGGGGGGGGGGGGGGGGCGGGCATAATGGCCCCTGGCCTTATTGGGGTATATGCATGCCCATGCATTAACTAAAATTAAATTGAAACTACATCAGTGTTAAGTGCTATTTATTGTGTTTATGGCACAATTACAATTCAAAATGGCCACCAAACCCATTTTTGGTACAATATGAATGGGTATTTTACTGTGCACATGGAAATCCTATCAAAAAGTAGGGCATAATTTCTCTATATGACAGAATATATACAAATTTTGGTATTTAACTTTAGATTATTTTGTCATATACTGATACTAAATCAGAAGTGTGTCAATGACGGAACCCTGAGCGTTTTATTTAAATGTAAAACTCCAAAATGGCCGCCAAGACATGAATTTGCCCTTGTTAGCCCCCCCAAAAGTTAATGACATCTTACGTAAATAAATCGAATGAGATTTTTTTCATTGAATGTACTAACTTGCAAATGAAACAAAATATGTACTAAAACCTTTTAGTTTAGTTTAGTTTAGTTTAGTTTTTTCACATCTCTTAAAACAAAATCTGCTCCTCTGTAGCAGCGAACGTATGATGCAAAACTGAAGCAATTCATCACCGTCTCAGTACGTCTTCCATTAGCATGTGGGCCTAACACAGACTCAAACACTGACCGGTCGCCGCCAATCTGGGCATTTTGTCTCCCACGACGACCTTTACATTATGGCTCGGTATGTTGTCAGCTTGGTCGTGAAAATCTTAGTCCACCTCTTAGACCAGCAATGCTCAGCAAGACCCGAGTGGAACCTTGTCTCCAAGATTCGGTTAGGATCTTTTCTTGTGATCTTCACTGCTTACTTTGCCCTGTGTTCTTCAACATCTGCCTTGTGATCTTCGCTGCATACTTTGTCATGTGATCTTCAACACCTGTCTTGTGATCTTCGCTGCAAACTTTGTCTTGTGATTCTACAATCAAACCCCGTACTACTTTATGCTTATAACCCAGCTACAGGTAATTACCTAACGAAACTAACCATGATTTAATGGATATTTCGTTACAATATGCTTCGATATCTAAGCTGCGTGGGTATAATCAGTGTAAACGTCAACTTACAATGTACAATAACATATTTCTTCACAACTGAATTGCATGTATTATGTGTGCAATACATTGCGGAAACAGATTACTTATTAAAATGTGATTGCCAAACATGGATACGGCATGAGCATAGCAGTACAAACTCAGTATTTCAGTTAGCTAGATCAAGAATCAAACTCCATATTTCGCTCAACGGTCGGTAATTCGTTCAGTGGGATAGAGTATAACGTCCGATATAAAAGTAAACCCCATGTGGAGTGGGTATATTACTATACTTTTGCTTGCATAGACTGATGAAGATCATTTCGATGATGAATCTTCTTATCGTCGTTCTGTTCATGATCATCGGAAATGCTACAAGCCAAAGTGATGGCCAAGGTGAGTCTATGTTAAAGTGAAATGTCTCCCTAAATATGGAGATATTTAAGATTATATTCTAATTAAAAACGTCTGTAGACGGGTTGGGCCGTAGTCAAGATGCATCTGAATTCGGATACTCAATCGCCCATATCCGAATTCAAATACTTCACGCGCACGATCAGGATAAAAGCAGACATTGATTTTCTTTATGAAAATGAATTTGCATTAATTAACTTAGCCTTTTGTCATGTTTGTTTTGAGCTTTGAAAGGCATGACCTTTGATGATTGGCCCCTTTCCCTCTCCAAAGCGTATGTGCAACAAGTCATCGTTATGGGTAATTTTTCAGAGTTGGCTGTAAAATGTTCAACCAAAATTGGCACAGAGGATCTCTATGCCATACTTCGTCCAACGTCATTGGCTACACGTCAAACGATGCTTGTGCTCCACCAGGAAGGGGTGTCAACAAGCAATGTCCACTATTTCGTTGGAACATCGCAGGTTACGGTCAATACCCATCAAGGGGTGCGCTTCGTTATTCCGAAGGTTCGTTATTCCGAAGGTTCGCTATTCCTAAAACGAAATCGGGTTCGTTATTCCGAAGGTTCGTTTATCCGAAAACAAAAATCGGGTTCGTTAAGATGACATATCAATACTGTCCAGGGACGTCCGGTAAATCTTGGTTGCATGGTATGGGGTGGACACTAGGTAGTATGTCTTGCTCGGTGACCATGTTAGAGCGATCTTTGATGTACAGTTAGGCGGAAGGCGTTGATTCCATATTTTGTCTTCATAGACGGCGAAGGCTCCTTTTTTGCATTTTCGGTTTCTACGGCACAAGTTAAGCAATTTGCGATAATCTAGTCTGATGGTCAATCGTGGACATCCTAGAGATTCCCATGGCTTCAATTGACCCTCCTCTCGATGACATCTGAGGATTGTACAGACCGTAACCTGCAATGTTCCAACAAAATAGTGGACATTGCTTGTTGACACCCCTTCCTGGTGGAGCACAAGCATCGTTTGGCGTGTAGCCAATGACGTTGGACGAAGTATGGCCTAGAGGGTTGAACATTTTACAGTCAACTCAGAAATTACCCATAACGATGACATGTTGGACATACGCTTTGGAGAGGGAAAGGGGCCAATCATCAAGGTCCTGCCTTTCAAATCTCAAAACAAAAGGCTAAATTCATTAATGCAAATTCATGCAACGATTCATTGTACATTGGTTATAAGGAAACATTATATAATCATTATTTTTAGTCTAAAATGATTCATTAGGCGCAAAAAACAGGAAAAAGAATGAAGTTGTATCGAAAATATATATTCCAACTATATGACCAACAGTGTAGTAGGTTGTCCGAAGTTGATACAACTTTGAATAGACCGTACGACACTTATGATGTAATGGCTACCCTCAAACAAGAACTGAACGAACGGAAGGTGGATTTTTGAAATAGGTACAAATTCCACAGTGTTAAAAAATAAGGTGATGTTAAAGACTGCCAGAGCA
This sequence comes from Echinarachnius parma, assembly GCA_037951105.1. Lineage (NCBI taxonomy): Eukaryota > Metazoa > Echinodermata > Echinoidea > Clypeasteroida > Echinarachniidae > Echinarachnius > Echinarachnius parma. The sequence continues at coordinate 9,083 of JBAMJV010001170.1, read as the reverse complement.
GGTACTATCAGATGTGACAAGATCCCAGTTATTGCATTGTATAACTGCCTACCGACTTTTGTTGTACCTTGATAATAACTAAAATTACCCCTTTAAAAGAGTGCGGTTCGTTATTCCGAAGGTTCGTTATTCCGAAGCTTCGTTATTCCGAACACCGCAATTTTGTATACCTGAGGGTTCGTTAATCCGAATATGAAGTAGGGTTCGTTAATCCGAACATTTGTTGCATTATTCCGAAGGTTGGTTACCGTATTCCGAAGGTTCGTTATTCCAAGGGTTCGTTATTACGAAGGTTCGCTATTCCTAAAATGAAATCGGGTTCGTTATTCCGAAGGTTCGTAAGTCCGAAGGTTCGGTGATTCCGAAGGTTCGTTATTCCGAAGGTTCGTTATTCCGAAGGTTCGCTATTCCTAAAATGAAATCGGGTTCGTTAATCCGAAAATGAAATCGGACTCTGTATTAAATTAAGAGAAAACAGAAATATAATGTCAGATTAGTGTAGCCACGTGTGCAAGAGGATGGGGGGGGGGGGGGGGGGCGGGGGGGGGCGGGGGGGGGGCGGGGGGGGGGGCTTGCTTAATCAATTAAAAAGATAAGAACAAAATGTTTGATTGGTCTGGCCAATCATTTTCAAATCATTTTCAAAAGGTTTCAAGTAAAGCTAATGTTGATTCTACTCCTAAAATTGAGCACTAATTTTTAATATGGAATGGAACGGCTTAGAGTAGAGTATCTGTCACTTGATGCCATTATGGTACTCAATTAGTTGGTCCAACAAGTTTCATTAAAGGGGTAGTTTAGTTTTGGTACGGCTGAACTTTAGTAACCAAACCTGGACAGTAACCTTATAAACTAATAGTAATAACTCCACCATGCTCGAAAGGTATACAAAATTACAAACGACTAAGTAAAAAGCACGTTATCATTCTAAAAGAGCCATTCAAACACAAGACGGCGCTTCTAAAAAGGCATTGGTTTCAACAATTTTCCATACAAAACTATGCATGTGATGTTAAATTGAAATAATCATTAAATAGAGAGATCATCAATAAATGATAAAAAAACGCTTTGAATTTTTTTTGAAAAAGTGCAAGCATTTTTTAAATTTTTTGAAAAAACCATTTAATTATTTGGGACCAAAATAATTATAAGATCAGATATATGTTTGATATTTCAGCCGTTTCTGGGTCGATTTTGACCAAATAAAGTTTATTCTGCCATTAAAATTGCATGTTCTCTCAAATTCGACACTCAATTTTTCATTACCTCACAAAAAAATTGTGATGTGCAGCGTCCTCTCTACCAAAACTAAACTACCCCTTTAAGGACATTGCTGATGGTGTAGTGAGATCCTCCAAATACGCTCCAAACAAGCAAAACTTGTTTACCCATGATGACGAAACATGGTTGCAATATAATGAATTCTGCAAGGGATACAGATGTGCAAATCAATGTAATTTCCTGAAATGATTTGAGGTGATTTTATAGAAAATATTGATAATTTTAGAAACTATATTGGAATGTAAGGTATCCTTATAACTAAATCGCAGTGGCACCAACGGATTTAATGAATTGCTAATTGACCCTAAAAACGTGGGGGATAGACACATGGACACCACGCGTATATGATAACAGATTCATATCACCTTCGAGGTACTAGCAGCAATTTGGGTTGCCATTTGGATTTGTTTGATCCTATCACTTTTTAATTGCTTTAAAAAGCTTCCTGAAACATTTAAATCAGGCATACATATAAATACTATAGTATGAAAATTAAATGATATATGGTATTATTTCTGTAAATTGGCGGCCACTTTGGACACCATCTAGGATTGTTGTGGCTTCCTATTACTGAATTGCGTTATCACTATTCTCAATGAACTGCTCGACCTTTTAAACCGTGGGGGTAGACACAAACATTACAACTGTGGGATGTGTAATAACGGCATTATGGCACTTTTGAGAAAATGGCGACCATTTTGGACACCATCTTGGATTTTTGTGGCTTCTAGATACTTAATTGCGCTATCACTATTCTCAGTGAACTGCTTGACCCTCAGAACGTAGGGGTAGACATAAAAATACAACTGTGGGATGTATTATAACGGAACGATGGCTCTTTTGAGATAATGGCGGACATGTTGGACGCCATTTTGAATAAATTACAGCTTTCCGGAAGGGCGATGATCGTAATGTTTAGGTATGTATTTCACGATGTTATATACTGCCAGAAACCGTAGAAAAAATACTTCAAACACGATTTATATAATTTTTGGTGGCATTAAACCGTGTATTGACCTGAAAGTCCAAGATGGCCACCATTTTGAACATGATCCGGTCATCAGATTTTGTTTGTAGCAACCACTTTTTTGAAATCCTATATCAAGACAAAGCTTTGCTGAAAAATCATGCTTTTGTCCACCATGTCACGATTTTTCCTCCAATATACTCCAATATTTAGTTTAGTTAGTTTAGTTTAGTTTAGTTTAGTTTAGTTTAGTTTATTTCACATCTCTTTAAACAAAAGAATCTGCTCCTCTGTAGCATCGAATTTGATATCAACGATACGTTATTGTGAATGTCTTTGCGTTTGAATATGGATGACCCGATTTAATAAGTATCATAGTGATTGTTTCCCTTTAAAAGAAAATCAAAAGAAAAATTGCAAGTTTTGAAAACCATGGATTACTAAGGGCATACTTATATATTAAGTGTTTAATCAAAAATTGCTGGAAGTATTGGTATTATATCAAGATTTAAAGATGTTTTGCCTGAGAAAACATTACTTACTTTGTATAATACACTTATTTATCCTCACTTATTGTATTGTAATTTAGCATGGGGAAACACTTATCGAACTAAATTGTATCCTTTACATTTGTTGCAAAAACGAGTAGTACGAATTATTACTCATTTGGCTTTCAAGCACATACTAAACCCTTATTATTAAATTAAAATGCTTAAACTTATATGATCGTATTTTGTTTGACACTTGGGTCCTCATGTTTAAATTCATGAATAGCCTAGCTCCTTGCTCATTTATGCTTTTTTTTTTACAAAAACGGAAAATGTCCATACTCATAATACACGTCAGAACCAACACTTGTACCAACCTTTCGCTCGCACTACTGTCTCACTTAATTCATTTTTTTTTAAGGTATAAAAGAATGGAATAGCCTAGACCCTGACATTAAACTTAGTTTAACCTTATCAAAGTTTAACAAATTAAGCAAACATAAGCTGCTAACTAGATCTACCCCAAACTACAATTAGTCATTTGAAAGTATAACTACATTGTTTTATAATAATGATAATTCAATTATATTTGCAAATAGTATTATATGAGTTGTATCCATATCTGCTGTCATATTCTTAATCTTGTATATTGTCGTGCAATTGTGTTCCATTCCTATTCCTTATACTTCACTTTCCTACTCTTTGACCCCTTTACTCCTTATTTTATCTTCTGCGTTCTTTCAGGCCCTAATTTTTTTTCCTCTCTATTATGGTGTGTATGCGATGTATTAGTTGTCTTGCCTTATGCTTAATTTGAATTTATTTGTAAATTGTATTTAGTTTATTAGTTTATTATGTTTTTAAGGTGCCCCGCTTACAAGCTTTGCTTTCAAGGGGGACCTCAACCATTTGTTGATTTTCTTGTATTTTATGTATTTTGATATTTTGTTGAAATAAATAAATGAAATGAATTGAAAACTGTAGCAATTCATCACCGTCCCAGTACGTCTTCCATAAGCACGTGGGCCCAGTACAGACTCAAACACTGACCGGTTGCCGCCAATCTGCTCATTTAGTCTCCCGCGACGACCTTCATAATTATAATGGCATGGTGTTTTGTCGCTTTGGTCGTGAAGATTTACCCTTCTTGGAATAATCGTGCTGGTTTGTGAGAGCAAAACACTGAATGATGGAGACGTTAACATGTTCGATAAAGAATGTCGCTCTAAGAAGGCGCTCATTCACTGGTTCCCATTCCTCATCTAGGAGCAACATTGGCATCGTACGTAAATAAGTCTTGGTACCTTTCTTGAATTCGCCTGACCTAGCCCAGCGAAATTCGCTTAGTCCTAACAGGGAGCTCTTCCGGGGAGCTATGCCGGTGTTATATGCATCCATTTCCTCACATACCTAAGGGCAAGTTAGATGGCTTGCTCACAATTCGAACATTCCAGTATCCTTATGCGGGTGGCACTCTTTGCAGTCAGTGCTCGAGTCGTCCGGCTGTACGGCTGGCAGCTTCCTCTATTGGGGGCTATCACAGTTGACCATCATGGAGCATCCTGGTGGAGACGGCTGTTGACCTGATCATCGTGGATCCGCCGAGTAGTAATGATCCGTTTCTATAGCAAGAGTTCACTTCACTTGGGCAAGGTGCTAGCCTGCTGCCGAACCTCCTTGCGGTTTTTTGAAAAGACTGTAGAAGGGTCATCGTCTCTGGTCTGTTCGTCACCCACTGACCAAGTCAGTTGGCTAACAACCCTGACCACGAGAAGGTAGATCAAGACGCTCACCTGTTAACTCCCAAGTCAGTCGTCCCCTCACATTACAAACTTCATCATGCACATATGTGTGTTATGCCACCAGGGACGGAATGTTCCTTGGTGTCCGTCATGCAAGTAAGGTTTGAGTATAATAAGCGGAAAGCAGGTTTTGGAGACAAAAGATCAATCAAAAGTTGAAGTTCAAGCAAATGATATTATGTTGCTGTTGCACATACCTTTTGTTTCCTTACCCAAGCATTTGGGGTCGATTGTTTTGTCTTCTTACTTTTGATAGACGCGTTCAATCAATCAATTATTAACGTCTGTGACCGCACTTTATCGTCACCATCCGAGAGACGCAGCCTAAACATTCGAACCCTGGTCGATTTGTGCGAAGAACAGAGTTCTGACCACTTGACTAGATTCGAACTTCATGATGTTGTGATAATAACCGCAACTTGCGGGCATTGTGGAAATACCATCATCATCGGCCATTCAACGCGCTGTTCAAAACTGACGTATTTTTCATGTAAAAAGAATCTTATGTTTCAAATGCAAGATGGCGTTGAATGGGCCATCCCTCCAACATGAAATTGTTTTTGCATTGCATTAAATACAGACACTGTTGCCCTTTCGTCGTTCTCTTTTTGGTTCAATTTATTTTCGGAAACGAAATATTGTTTCCCTTATGGGATTCCATAAATGCAACAATGCGCCTGTGTTCGATCATAGTAATATCCAATGTCGCAGATTGGTTGGGCTGGTTGGGGGATGAGTGGGGGCAAGATAAAAATTTGAAAACGCAATGAATATGTTTTTGTATTTCCTAATGGACCGATTAGCCCCTTATTTTTAAATTTATAGATACGTGCCCCGATAGCTTCTCCACTATTCCGATCGTTCACGGTATGATGAAAATATGATTTTCCAAAAATAGGCTTATACACTTGATAACGCAGCGTGGGTATATTAAAGGGTAATTCCACCCCAGAAAAGTGATTTTTGCTATAAGAAGAAGTGAAATCTGACCCCAAACGGTAGAGCAATAAGAAAAATTATGATTGTATGTATCGATCGCAATTTATATCGATAGTGACGTCACTTGCGAGCTGCAGCCATTTTGACTTGTACATGAACATTTTACAAAGTTTAAATTTTCTTAATAAGAAAGGACATTTATGAGCTCAAATTAATGAGAAATAAGTGAATATTCAAGTACTAAATGATTACTCGTCAATGATGGTGCATTTAGCGGTAATTTTGAAACGATCGCTCATGTTCAAAAGGGCACAACTCCCGTGTTTCTTGTCCGATTTTGATCAAATTTTCACTAGTTACGCCTCTTATCCTCCTTATTTTGATAGTTGATTTGATATTAAATATATTTTATTTTCACACTTTATCAACATAATTATACACAAAGTACAATGGTATGAATAAATTAACAAAATCAAATGTTGTATTATACAATGAGCCAATGTATACAAAATAAAAAATTAATCAAAATTAAATATATATATAATTTGTTTTAATTTGTTTTAATTATAGATACAATTAATAACACGAACGCGCGGAGGAGGCCTATGTAAAAAGCAGAGCTTGTGGGCCATAGGCCTCCGGAAAATGCGAACTGAATTATAAGGAAAACGTTACATAATTAAAAAAAAAATAAAAACTTAAAACATAAAACAAAGACAGGACAGGACGAGACACATACCATACGATGCTCAGCAGTCTGCAGAAAGAATTGTGAGGAATAAAATAGAGATAAAAAAATAGAGAATTAGAGAGTTAGAGGGGGCACGGTATATGAGGGACATCATTATTTCACGCTCAAAAACAGCGTATGTACATTATATATAATATATATGAAATTAGCTGTTTTGTTTAACTTCAATTAAAATGAATTTAAAGTAAGTGAATCTCCTAACGATTGTTTCAGTGAGTTCCACAACATAGGGACAGAATACAACAAAGTTCTGTTAGTAAGAGCGGTTCTATGAAGGGGTAAATGAAAAAGAAGAGCCTGTCTAGTGAGTATGTGTGTATAAAATTGTTCTTTATAAATGTCTCCAGCAAAATTA
>JBAMJV010001169.1:0-209279 GCA_037951105.1 Echinarachnius parma | reverse complement strand
GTATGTCGTCTTAAAGACGTCGTAAATTCACGTCAAAAGGTCAAGATTTTGCACCCGCGTTTGACGACATATATATAGACGTCATATTTTGACGTGGTAACGACGTCTTTTTGTCATAAAAAGACGTCATAATGACGTTGTAATACCGTCGTCCATACGACACGAACCTTAGTGGCAAAACTGGTCTTTAAAAGACATCATTAAGACGTCATTACGACGTCCTTATGACAAAAATTAATGGTGAAACAAATGGTCTTTGAAAGACGAAGTTGTAATCACGTCGTTCAAATACGACATACGATGTGTTTACCAGTTTACGACCAAATTAAAGGGACTTAGTAACATTGTCCAAATCCTCAAAATAAAATTTTTATTCTAGGGGTTCCCTTATACCTTGTTGTATTCGTATTAACAATAAAATCATGGACAGGTTTCGGTTTTTCAAATTTCCCTTTCGTTACAAAGATATGTATGATTGAAGTATTCAGATAAGAAAAACTCCGGGCGAGTTTTTCTTCCGTGTACAAAGTGAGTGCAGTGAGTTACTGAATGTCACTTTGCATTTTCGCTCATTACTTGGCCATACAATGTCCATTTGACTTGAAATTTTCACACAATACCCTGTGGACATATGAGATAACAACAATATACATTGCATCAACCATTCATCACTTTTTGCACATGTCAACAAAGTTACTAGATCCCTTTAAGACGTAGCTGAAGAGAACTCATCATTAGCCTACCCCAAGATCGAACGGTTCATATAGGGTAAGAAATCGATTTGTAAAGAAAATGATATACAATAATGTTCCCCCAAATCATGTTTGCGTGTATCGCCTGAAATAATGTTTCTTGACAGGTGTGCCCCATGTATCACATTTGCGTGCACCCCCCCCCCCCCCCCCCCCCCCAACAGCCCACCCAAGGGCAGCTCGCTGCAAGCTGCATTACTGCTGATACACACAACTCAAACGCACATCAACCCCTAAATTGTAATTCATACAATAAATTGTTATTGTATTCCCAAATATATTTTGATTAAAACACGTTCAATTTTGGCTTGCAAAAAGGCGGACAATCTAATTCTCACACAGCACACAGACTGTTACGCCCCGGTGCGCCCCACCACTAATTGATTAAAGATTATAAGAGTAAACAAAAACAACAACGCACCCAAGCAATTAATTAAAGCGCACATGCACGCATTCAACCGAGACGCATGCCATGTGTTCCATGGTACGTAAGCTGGTGAACTTGTAGTACACGCTGTTTCTAACGTTTCTGAACTCCAGCCCCGCGCCGACGCGTCGGCGTGAAATCTTCGAGGGTTCCGCTGATCAATTTAGCGCGGCTCAATCTTGAAAAGTGAAAGATTATGACTACGAAGGGGAGTATTTACGTCGGAAATCTTCCGCAAACATTTACTGACGTAAGTTAAAGAGTGAACAAATATAAAGTAAAGTCATGAAAGATGCAATTTGAAAAGTTATTGAGTTTCAAAAAAGTTGTATAAAGTGTTAAAATACGAATTTAAAAAGATATTTTAATTGACCTTGTAACTTTTGTAAGTCATTGCCATTGGATTGGCATTACCATGTCCGGCATTTCAAGTTTCAACAGATGAGCTGCGCTCTCAGTCAATGCATAATATAGATGATGTGATGTGTATTTCAGGGGTGAGAAACTTGTGAGATGTGAAATTTGTGTGATTGTTTGTCAATATGAATATCTCATATATATTAATATTGCATGTAAATTGAAATAGACAATTTAATTCAAATGCAAACTAAAAAAAGTTTCTCATATTAAAATTATTATATTTTTATGATGCACATTAAAAGGGACTGTCCCTCTTTTACAAAACGTCTGAACAGTTTCCAGTTGACGGATGAGGATGAATGTAACGCACACACACAAAAAATCAGATCGAACAGCCCTGTAATTTGGATTCTACGGATAAAAAACGAATGCGTCCCTCCATCAAAAGTATATATCGGTCAATAAAAGAGTTTAACTGATTTAGCATAATATTACAATGTTCAATATTGTAGTTTGTACTTATTCTTATAAAGGTATTGTGAAGCCGACATTTGTAAAGGTATGTCACGGAAAAAATCTCAAAAATTAAGAATATGTAATTATACATGTCAGTTTAAAGGGAAAGTTGAGTTTTGGTAGAGAGGGCGCTAGACTACTTAATTGGTTTGTGAGGTAATGAAAAACTGAGTGTAAAATTTGAAAGAGCATAATATTTAAACAATAAAATCATCTTTGTTTGATCAAAATCGGTTCAGAAACGGCTGAAATATCCATAAATATAACAATTTGTAATAAACCCGGGGCCCCGGGTTTATTAGAGAATTTTGAACCAGCCGTTAAAGATTCAAAAAAATGCTTCCTCTTTTCAAAAAGTTACAAAATAGGTATTTAAATAGTTGTTGGTCATTTCTCTATCTAATCACTATTTCAACAAAGCATCACATGCACAATATTTTATTCAAAATGGTTGAAACCGATGAGTGTTTAGAGAGCGCCCTCTTACGTTTTAACGGCTCTTTTTGAATGCTAACATGATCTTTACTACGTCATTTGTAATTTTGTGTTCCTTTCTAGTTATAACTATTAGTTTGTAATGTAATGATGCAGGTTTTGGTTACTAAAATTCAGTTTCACTAAAACTGTACTGTCCTTACCAGAACTCAACTATCCCTTTAAGCGAGGTTGGGTTATTTTGTTTAAAGGGACATTTTCCCCAACATATAATCACCTTTGATTATGTTCTCTAAACGTTAAAACACAATTTCATGCAAATACGACCAACATTGGCCTTTTGAGCAAGGGATGAGCATCATTCAAAGTCACTCGCTGTACGGGATAATCCCATTCATCGCAACACCATGGAGGCTGCCATTGGTGTTTATGAAACTCGGATCGCTCTAAAATGTGATGTCAAACCCGAACTACTCTTTTTGTTGGCTCACGTTTGGCCTTGTGTTTGTGCACAAAACCCGCGAGCTGCGAGAGCTAACAAAAAGAGGCGGAGCTTGTTTGTTCGGGTTTGACGTAGCATTTCGGCGCGAACAATTAAAAATCCGGGTTTCAAAAAATATAATGGCAACCTCCACGCTATACGCGATGAATGGGATTAGCCCATACAGCGATTGACTTTGAATGATGCCCCTCCTTTGTTCAGAGGGCAAACATTGGACATATTTGCATGAAAATATGTTTTAATTCGGTCATGCTATTATTATGTGTGTGCGGGTCACGTAGCTAGCGCGGGTTACGTAGGGGTCACGCATAACTTTGTGGTACTTCGTGGAATCCGTGTACGAACTTCCTCACTGGGTGAATACGTGCGTAAATGCACAATTAACCGTTTGTTGTCGTTTTATTAGTTTTAGGTCTATAACTTCACGAAAAAGGCATGCTATTAACTGACATTTTCTTTCATATAACTCATGTTATTAAAAGAGAGCCATTAAGACACAAGAGGGCGCTCTCTAAAAAAGCATTGATTTCAAAAAAATGTTCATGCAAAATTATGCATGTGGGCCATTCTTTGAAAAGTGAAACTTTTTTGGAAAAATTTAAGTTTTATTTTTCTGTTGTTTTATTGCATTTTTGGAATGATCCATGTGTAAAGTTTCATGAGATATATGATTTACATTAAATAAAGACACTTTCATACTCATTTACATAAATTTACATATTTCAATATTTTTCTAAAATCATAACTCAGAAAATAATCAAGATATCAAACAGATATCTAGCAAGCTTATTCTTCTCACTTTCCTGTACATGTTGATACCAACTTTGTAAAAATTGAACCTTTCATTCCTTTCTAAACCTGATATTATAAAATTCCCATTTTCCCATTCATATTGTACATGTCACACACGTGACCACCCCAAAATGTCACACAGTGACCAGACGTTACCACATAATTAAATACAATAAAAAACAACGGTTTGATATAATTCTTATTCATTACTATTTTTGTACTTACAGATCTATAATACTTGTCTGGTAATAGTATGAACATTATAGCTTTTTATATTTCAAAGGATTTCCCAAATGAAATTTAGTTATGAAAAAAGTGCTCCGTGCAAAGTCACACACGTGACCCATGCCATTTAACCTCTGACCTTGAGTAACGTAATCCTAATAAAATCTTTTGTGTTAAGTCTGAAAGACTTCAACATTATTCAAGTCATATACAAAGTAAAAATCATTATACCTCTTATACTTATTGAAATATAAGCATCCTATTTCAAAAAATTTCATGTTTTGGGTCACACACGTGACCAAGAATGGCCCATGTGATGGTTTGTACAACTATTTAAAAACATCTTTTGAAAGTTTTTGATAAATTGTAAGTATTTTTAGATATAAAAAAAAATCAATTAATAAATCTGGGCCGCAGATTTATTCCGATCCGATTGATATTTCAGCCGTTTCTGAACCGATTTTGATCAAATAAAGTTTATTCTGTCATTAAAATTGTATAAATGTTCTTTCAAATTTTACACTCAGTTTTTCATTATCTTACAAAAAAATTAATTTGTGCAGCAAAACTGAACTACCCCTTTAAGTTGCTAACTAATTTATCATGCTCAAAATATGATGATTGACATCCAATTCTGTTCCTGACAGAATATGCTTTAAATCTAGAAAACACTTTCTTCCACATTCAATTTCAGGATGAACTTCGCCAACTGTTTGAAAGCATCGGGGGCATAGAGTCAGTGGTGGTGAAGGAGGGCAAATCTAAAGATCCCTCTCAGAAATTCAGCTATGGGTAAGAAAGAATGTTGTCATCATCTGTAAGAAAATACTAAATAAGGATATCTAATGACCTAAAAGTGTATTCAGGGCTCCACACGTGCCTTTTGTGTCAGTGGCCCGGTCGGGGCAGTAAAAACAAATTTTATTTCATGAATAAACTTTTTTAATATTAAAAATATTACTCTTTCCGAGCCCTGGGAATACCAGGTTCAATGGTTTGAGGCTCAAACAATTATATTTGATTAAAGGATTAATATCTGAAGATTATGATGTGTTCAATTTTGATTTATAAGTTGAAACACTTCTGACAACGATTGAACATCCAAACCGGAGCATTAACCTACTTACATGTAGATCATTCTGTTAAAGTTCTCGGTTTCTCAGGACAGGGTTGGGGTTGGTTAAGAAAGTTTTTATGACCAACATAAATTGGAAATGACCATTACTTTTTAGTAATAAGCATGAATTCACCAATTAAAAAAACTGTCTCGTCTTTTGCTTTCTAACTCTAAGGTTCGTCAATTTTGAGGACAACGCTTCTGTGGATGCCGCTATTTCGTCAGCGAGTGGGAAGGTGATACAGGGGCGCATCCTGACGGTCAGACGATCTGAAAAAAGCAAGAACACAAAGTAAGATCTTGTGAACTACCCTAGGAAAGTCTGACAGAAATTGTCCACTAATTCGTCATCAAAAATATTCAGTGCTCTAAAGTAATTGACAAACTTTAGGCGATCAGAAAAAAACAACAAGAACACAAAGTAAGATTGATACTTGCATCCCATTCATACTTACGTCTAGCACTGGCTCGGCACTGGCTTAATCCCGTACCGAGCCAGTGCTAGACGTAAGTATGAATGGGATGTTGTTATCCGAAGACTAGGAAAGTGTGACAGAATCCCCACACATTTGTCATTAAAAAATATTCAAGTAATTTAAAAATGAACCTGAGTTTGAACTTTTCATTGTTGTTTATCTTTGTCTTCCTTTGTATGATTTCACACACTAAAAACTTTAAATAGCTTACCATTGATTACAATGATTTACAACTGAACAACAAACTATCAAAAGAAATTTGTCTACTGTACTTATTTTTATTATAAGTCTGAAACAAGATCAAACCGGTTAATCAAACCCCCCAAGTATTGTATCCAGTGAAAGGAACCCAGTAAATCCATTTATTTACATTTGTTCTGAATAATGATTTGTTGCGATTTCTAGGTCTGGAGGAAGATCGAACCAGAACCCAAACCAGAACCAATATCAGAATGGAGACAGCTACTCAGCACCTAGTAGTAGAGGTGAGTTGACTTTGTTTATTTGAAGTGTCTGTTGATCTCCTGTATGGGTTGAACTCATGTCTTTGATGTTTTGAATCCTCTGGTACAACACACATTTATTTAGCCCAGTATGATGTTTTGAGGGCTAGTTGCTCAGACAATAGGCTAACAGTACAACTAATGGGATTAGGACCTAGACCACTTTAATTAATCCTCTTAGCAGTGTAATGTACCTCCTGGCTCCTGTATTTAGACCTTTTCAGAGGTCTTTTCAAAGTAGACAAGAATAAGGGTATACAAACAAATCGTTAGTATACCATCAAACCTGTGTATAATGACCACCTTAGGGAAACAGACAAGTGGTCTCTGTAGACATGTGACCTTAATGGACAGGTTCCGTACATTATTTGCTTGAGGGAATCACTTAAATGTGGTCGGGGAAAACAATTATATTTTTATTTTGGGGGCTTTCTATCTAATTTTATGGAAGTTTTTCGGGGGGGTACTTTTCCAACTTTTGGAGGCTACAAATTACTGGGCCTCTTTTTTCAAATTTCAGGGGCTTCTATTTAGCTCTAATGCTGTAAGTGATCATCAGATCAGCATTTGATCACGATCCGAACAGGCCGATTGAATGCATGCAGAAAAATCAGGCAAAAAAAATTTGCCCGCCGCCCCTGTGTATTTTTTCCCCTGATAGTGGTCACTGTAGGCAGGTTTGTTATTTTAGCCAAGTGGCTGCTTTAGACAGGCAGTCACGGAGACAGGTTTGACTGTAGGACTTGGCACTTCATCATATTATGTTGACATGTATTATGTTGTCATATTTGAAACATCAATATCTCAGTTTTAACTTAATGCAATATGAGATTATTATAAAAAAAATGATCATAACTCTGCCAAATATTATCCAAGTTAATTGAAATAGGTATCAATGAACAATGTTCATTGTATGGTCCATGTACATTTTGCTAGGCTAAGCTGAGGAGTGATGTAGTGTCACTTGACCCCTGTTTTATTTACTGCCAGCCTCTTCAAAGGTATTTTTAGGGAACCAAGGTTCCCTTTGTTAGCACATGGCCACTTTCTACTGCACCACATATTAACTTTCGTGTTTGTACTACCATGTGCAGCTCGCTGTGACTGTTATGCAGCCATGACATGTGAATACTGATTTATTGGATGTGCGTGTCTTATGACTCTTGTGCTTTGATGCTTAATATATAGTGCTGTAATGCTGCATACATATTTCACTAGCCTTGTCTAGTTGCATTGTTCCACCTCTACTTTTTTGCCACGGATCTCTTCCTTGTTCCGATCGGATTGGTGTAATCATGCCTCCCAAGAATACCCCTGCTGAGGTTGCTCGCCTTGTCATCAGCGAGCTGGAGCATAGTGATTTGCTATCCAATATCGTGGAGAAGGCAGTAGAGAAGTCAGTCAAGAAGGCTGTACAGGAAGCGATCGCTGGCCTAGTCACCCGTCTCGAGGAGCAGGAGGGGAGAGTACTGGAGCTAGAGGGGCAGGTTCGGGCACATACGGAGGAGATAAAACGCCTCACGAAATCCGAGGAAAGTTGCAGGGATGCTGTTTCCCGTCTGGAGCGGAAGGCTGACCTCCAGGAGCAGCACTCTCGGCGCAACAATCTCCGCATCCATGGCATCAAGGAGCGCCCACAGGAGTCGACGGATGACGAAATCTGTCGGCTGGCCGATCAGCTGGGATTCAAGATCTCTGCAGCTGACATCGACCGGTCGTACCGCGTTTCGGCTGGAGGCGGCAATGGCAATGGTGCAGCAGTGGACCGGTTGAAGGATCGGCCCATAGTCGTACAGTTCGGTGCCTACCGCACACGAGCAAAATTCACCCAAGCCCGCTCTAAACTCAAGGGGACGGGAGTCTACATTAATGAGGACTTGACGGCAGCAAATCAGAAACTCTACCACAAGGTGCGCCACTCCGTCAAAGTATTGAGGGCGTGGAGCATTGATGGCCGCATCTTTGCTGGCATGAAGGACTCCCATGGCGGTTTCATAAAAAAACTGGTTACATGTGAGGCAGATATTGCCAAACTGTAATCTATCTTGCTCTACACTCATACGTTGCTTCTTTTTGCTCTGTTTTTGCGCCGTTCTCTATTTCTCTCCATCCAATCCAACTTTTTTTCATATAACATTTCTCATGGCTTTTTCTGGCTGGCAGTTAACATGTTACAGTGTTCTACTGCTTGTTTCATTTCTTTTCTACTCTGCCATTTTTTTTTCTATTACCTTTCGGGGTGTTATCCTGTTCTTTCTATGTCTATTATGCATATTTATAAGTATAACCAAGCATGTTTGTTGTTCATATATGTGTTCTTTTCTTTTGTACGTAGTATGCTGCCTTTCTATGTCATTCATTTTCAATTATATTGCACTCCATGCAGGTATGAATCTGTAAATTATGGGTACAAACGATGATGATATATGTAACTATCTTGAATCTAGCGTAGACTCATTAGAGTATGATCTTGGTGAAGGCAATGACACAGTCATAAGTCATTGTAATTATTGCACAGAAAGCCAATTCTCTCATAAGATGGGTAATTCTGGTAATAACGATTTTTCTCTTCTTCATTTTAATGTTCGTAGTATGCAAGCAAATTTTGATAAATTAAATGTATTTTTGCGGAACTTGTGCTACAGTTCTATGTTTATAGGAATCTCTGAAACTTGGTTATCAGGTGAAAGTGAAGGAAATGTATTTTCTATTCCAGGTAAAAATTTAATTGTGAATAATCGACAAGATAGGAGGGGAGGAGGTGTCGCGCTGTATGTCCCCACGCAGTTGAATTACCAAATCTTAAATGAAGTTAATGTAATGACTGATTTAATGGAAAGTGTTTTTGTAGAATTGTTTATTCCCGGCAGGCGGAATGTTATAATTGGGGTCGTTTATAGACCGCCACAAGGTAATGTGAATTTGTTTATTAATGAAATGCAATCTGTGTTGTCAAATTCAATATTTTTAAATAAAACAGTTTTTGTCATGGGTGATTATAACATTAATCCTCTTCAGCACGATGAGAATGTAAACGTGTGTGACTTTTTGAATATGTGTGTATCTTTCTCTTTACTGCCTTTAATTACTAAACCTACTAGAGTTACGGACACTTCTTCTACTCTCATTGATAACATCTTTACTAATGTACGACCTTTCCCAGATGCGGGAATTATCATTTCAGATTTGTCCGACCACTTTCCAGTATATGCGAAGGTGTCCTTCGGTAGGAATATTTGTAATTCTTCGAGTAATAGATATGTTCGGAAAAGTAATCCTACCAGTATTGCTAAACTAAGAGACGAGTTACTAGCAACTGATTGGAGTGAAGTATTACGTGATAATGACGTTGATAGCTCATATGATAAATTTTTGAATACTTTCTTTTTGTTGTATGATACTATGATAAAAATGTACCCTTATGTAAATGTAATAGTAAGAATCGTAGAACAACCCCTCGGTTGCCATGGATAACCAATTCTATATTGAGGTCAATAAATAGGAAAAATAAGTTGTACTATAAGTATAAGATAAGTAAATCTCAATCATCTCATAGGAAATATAGTATTTATCGGAATACTCTTACTTCCGTTTTACGTGCTGCTAAGAAGCAGTATTATTTCGCTCAATTCCAGGCAACACATAATAATATTAAAGGGACATGGAAAGTGATCAGGAAAGTTTTTAAGTCAAAGCAGAGAGCGTCTGATGTAAGTAAATTAAATGTTGATGGAAATATAATTGATGATTTGGAAATTATTGTAGACAAATTTAATGAATATTTTTGTAATATTGGCCATAATTTGTCACGTGATATTCCAGAGTCTCGGAAAACATTTCAATCTTTTTTAGGAAACCCTAATTATAATAGTTTATTTGTAATGCCAACGACTGTAGAAGAATTGCTTGATATTGTACATTCTTTGAAGAATAAGAAAAGTCCAGGTTGTGACAATGTAACAAATGAATTGATACAAAATGTAATTGTAGCTATTGTACAACCCCTCGTACACATATTTAATTTATCATTAACCACCGGTGTTGTACCCATGAGAATGAAAATTGCAAAGGTTGTACCAATTTTTAAAAAGGGTGATGCCCTTATGTTAAATAATTATCGTCCTATTTCTTTGTTAACTTCATTTTCTAAAATTCTTGAGAAGTTAATGTATACCCGGACAATAACATTTTTGAAGAATGTTAATATTTTGTCAAATTTTCAGTTTGGTTTTCGTGAAAAACACACTACAACTCATGCAATTTTACATTTAGTGGATAAGATATCCAGTGCCTTAGATAATCGCATGCATACTGTTGGTGTCTTTTTAGACTACTCTAAAGCTTTTGATACTGTTAATCATGATATTTTATTGAATAAACTGGGCCATTATGGTGTAAGGGGAAGAGCATTAGATTGGTTTAGGAGCTACTTAACAGATAGGAAACAGTTTGTTTCTTTGAATGGAACTGATTCAGGTATGCGGGGCGTCACCTGTGGAGTCCCACAGGGATCCCTTCTAGGCCCGCTTTTGTTTATTGTGTATATAAACGACTTTCAGTTTTCCTCAGAGATGTTATCATTCATTTTATTTGCAGATGACTCAAGTGTATTTTTCTCTCACAAAAACCCTCAAACTCTTTTACAGACTGTAAACTCTGAGTTGACTAATGTGACTTTGTGGATTCATGCAAATAAGCTGTCTTTAAATCTAAAAAAAACTAACTATGTGCTCTTTAGTAATTCCTTGAGTATATTGCCTGGAAATGTAATGTTCAATGGTGTTGAAATTGGAAGGGTACCTACATTTAAATTTCTTGGCTTGTTTATTGATGAACATTTAAATTGGAAGCACCATATTGGTCAACTTTGTAAATTATTGTCAAGAAATACTGGTGTAATCTATAAGTTAAAATGTGTGTTCCCTCAAAGTATTTTACGTATATTATATACAACTTTAATTTTGCCATATTTAAACTATGGTGTACTTGCTTGGGGTAACTCGTTAAAATCTCAACTAGAAAAATTACTTTTGGTACAGAAAAGAGTAATAAGAATTGTTTGTAATACTCATTATCTTGCACATACCGATGTCCTTTTTAATAATAGTAGTGTTTTGAAAGTTGAAGATATTTATTATTTACAACTAGGAGCTCTTATGTATGATTTGAATGCAGGTTTGCTGCCAGTAGCCTTGGCCAAAATATTTAAGAAAAATAACCAAGTTCATAATTATTTTACACGACACGCGCAAGCATATCATTTACCTCTTGTTAGAACGCAATTCGCCCTGACGACATTGGGGTCCACTGGACCTAGGTTTTGGAACTCCCTTGAACCAAGAATAGCGCAATCGGTCAGTACTTATGTTTTTAAGCGCAAACTGAAGTTACTTTTTTTGAGTCGATATTGCCTAGATTTATAGGTTTTTAAAAATTATTATATACAATGTAGGAAAATTATTTGCTTATATATAGGTCTGCTTACTTCTAATTCTACTCCTGTTTCTCAAATCATCTGTCTGTCTTGTTTTGTTATGTCTGTGTTTTAGTCTGTATTACCCCTCTCTCTCCCACTACCTTGTATTTTGTCCTGTTACTCGTAGTATTTTCCTGCTTTTCCTGTAAATAGTCATTATTTAGTAGTCAGTAGATTTTATCGCACTTATTTATGTTTATATCTTTTTTCAGTTCATTAGTTAGTTTAGTTTGTAAGCATTTTAATGCATTTAGTACTTTTATTTGATGAGTTTGTCTATCTGGACATACCCATACGATACACACGAGGGACCTTAATTCCACAAGCTCTGCTTTCAACCAAGGTCACCTCATCTTTCTATTGTAACGCCATATTGTTTTTGTTAATTTGCTATGTTCATGACATATTTGTAATGTGTGTTATATAAGAAAGATAAATAAATAAACTTGAACTTAAACTTGAAACTTGAATTAAAGCTGATGAATCACCCTTTCAAATGGTATATTTGCCAACAAGTGGTGGGTTGTGGTGTAGCCAGTCACAAATATTAAAGGGTACCACCACCCAAAAATACTATTCTTATCAAAGAAAGGTAACATATTTAGTATTCCATTCCATCAACAAATTCACAAAAATATGTTTCCAGAAAAAATATATAATTGAAAAACGCATCACCATTCTGAATGCGGTCTGAATGAGAAGACTACCGGTGTGCAGATCGAGTCTACACGCTCTGTGCAGAGCGAGCGAATCATCCGGGATATAGGCCTACAAACGTACGTACGCGTGAATAGCATTGGCGCACTCGCAAATGTTTGGCCCGTATGGAACCAGGAAATAGTAGTGGTTCCGAAAGTGGTGGAAATTAATTGCTTTGTTTATGAATTACACAACCCTTTGTAAAATGTTGGGTATCTATTTGATATCACAAAATGATACCAAAACATAATGTGTTGTTCTTTGCCTGGTGGTCCCCTTTAACTGACCCTCTTAAAGGAGGGGTGCAATCCCGGCTTTGATTCAGGTTTATAGCTTTAAATATGTGCCTTTATTGATATACCACACTCTTTTTTTCAAAGAAATCCTTAAGTTGGAAAAAAAAGGTAAATTTCATGCAACTTTTTTGCTTTATTACGCATCGGCGTTCCATGCTCCTAAAAAACAGTCATTTATAGCAGAGCGGAAATGTGCGCACGTGTCACCCGATTCATGACATCACTTGCAGACCGCAACGCGGAGGAATGTGCATTGTTTACATGCAGAGCCTATGACTTGCTTGTAAAACAAACTCGTTTTTGCTTGTAAATTGAGGTTTTACTGAAAATGCTTAAGAATTGCTAAGAAATGAATTGTAGCAGGATGCAGCTACACATCTGAGTGTATATCGTCCCATGATATAAACCTGAACAAATGTTTGCAAATATTGAAACAAATGGAAATAATATCTCTGTGTCAACGTGAGTATTGTACTCAGCGTGTACGTCTATGACCGAGCTAAACTGCGATTGCCTGCCGGTGACGTCACAAAGATGACGTCATTTTTTGTTCGCCCGGGACTCAGTTTTTTTACGGGGGTTCCGAAAGAGAATTTTACAAGTTGATTTTTTTATTTTACCGGGTTTTCCCACGAGGAAAATATGTTTGTATTAGTAATCTTCATGAAAATCTACCTTAGATACAGTAAAACCCAATTTTGAGGCAGTTTTCTTGTCACCATACCTTTAATATCTTTATCTCACCTGTATTTTACAGTTCCAGAGGACACCAAGAAACTCCAGGGATATGAGGTTAGTAGGAATGCATTACCATTGTACATAATATCCCACAAAATTACTAAGTTACTCACAGGCATGAACATTTTCCGTGTTTTCACAGATTTCCGCTTTTTCTCCAATCAAAAAAAAAAAAAAAAAAAAAATTATTTCTGTTATTTTTTTTCTTCTTCAAATAATCCTCTCTGCTTGCTGGTAATGCGTCCACTTAGTAGTAGTAGTAGTAGAATTGTGAATCAATCTCGGACATAAAAGAGACCCTCATCTTACAGAATGCAAACAGACATTTTAATTTGAAAGTGTGGATACATTGATTGAATACTTTAAGCAATTTCTGTAGGGGAGAAAGAGGCTTGCCCATCATTTTCATAATGTAAGTTATTTGTACATAAAACATGTAACTTGAAAATGAGCACAGATATGAGACCAGTCTGGCTGTGTTTCCTTAGCACTGTGCGCGCCTAATAGGCGACTTGCTGGAATACTCCCTAGGGAGTGGAAATGTGCACTTAATGTGCAGGAATGATTGCAGTGTGTATCCGTTGACCGGGGTAATAATAATAATCGTGTAAAGCGCTATGATCCCCACGGGAATAGCGCTATATAAATGACAGTTATCATTATTATTTATCTGGATGTCATGGGTTTGATTCTTGGTGAAACTTTTTTCTTCTTCTGTTCTTGTTTACTTTATTTCATTCAAACAACACAGAACACTAAAATAGTAAACATAAAACCCAGGACAGGGGCTACAAGCAATAGTATTTATTGTAGACATTTCTGATCAGTTACTGCAATGTTTGAATTTACTTGCTACCTCATAACACATTTTCTCTGAACTGCTTTTCAGGAGGTAGTTAATATACGTGGTTGACCTGCACACACTGTACGTCCAGGCCATCAATCTGCATGCACTGAGGAATTTTTCCACCATTGTGAAAAATCTACAGGAGCGATGTAGTGGTCTGAAACTTGAAACCTGTATCTGGTTGCCCCAAATAAGAATTTTGTTTTGTGGCCCGGTCTGGCGGGCCCTGTGCTAATTTCGAGCACTGCCTTGTGTTTGAATTTTCTTGCACCGTCATGACTCATTTCCTCTCAATTGTGTTTCAGGAGGTAGTTACTATCACATACGTGGTGGACCCGCACACACTGTACGTCCAGGCTATCAATCATGAGGCACTGCTGAGGTTTTCCCACCATCATGAACAATCTCCAGGAGCAGTGTACCCAGGCACAACCCCTCAATGGAACCATGCCAGACAAAAACAAAGTGAGTGTAGTATTATTTCTCAAAATAGACCTTATATTTAGTGGAATTAGGGCTTATGATTCAAAGTTTTCCCTGCAGTCCAGTAGTTTTCCACCATCATGAACAATCTCCAGGAGCAGTGTACCCAGGCACAACCCCTCAATGGTACCATGCCAGACAAAAACAAAGTGAGTGAAGTTAGTGCTCAAAACAGAACTCATTATGCAATCAGGTATATTTGGACACCTTTGATAAACAGCTTGTAGCTGACAAGGGCAATCCATCCCATGAGTGGATTCACATTTTACCCAGGCACAGCCGCTCAATGGAACAATACCAGACAAGAACAAGGCAAGTTAAGTTAGAACTCAAAGTAGACCTCGAATTACGGCTTACGATTCTAATTTTTCGCTGTAGTCCAGTAGGTTTCCACCATCATGAACAATCTCCAGGAGCAGTGTACCCAGGCACAGCCCCAAAGTGAATGGAGTTTTATTGCTCAAAATAGACCTTATATTTAGTAGAATTAGGGCTAATGATTCAAAGTTTTAGCAGTAGCCCAGTAGATTTATACAATCAGTGCTCATGGTGTTTCACTTTTTATCAATATTTGTGCTGATTTGTTTCCTCTATTAGATCTACGGTGCAGTCTTTGAAGATGACGGTGGATGGTATCGGTGCCAGGTGAAAAACTACAACAATCAGAAGGTGAGATCATACAGCAGGGCTTGCCCTTGTGAAGCTATAATGGGTTTCAAGTTTTTGACCGAATGAAACTAAAATTTAGTGGCTGGCACCATTATTATGATGTTCAAAACAATAAAGACTTGGACAATCTAATGCGAAGCATTAAAGGGGGAGGAGCCTCTCAACGTTTTTTCGAGATAATTTCACAATGTGCTCAGGTGCCCAAGTCTTGGGCATCTTTTGAGACAAAATTTGCAATGACCAGTTATACTGTTACACAGTTACGTGACCTTTTGTAAGTGAATGTCAGCCCAGAAATTGCTCAATCAAAACAAAGCATGTTGAAAATAAAAATATACACATTTGTGATATATCTGTTTTGTATTATTTTCTGTGTGATAAATGTTGGGAATTTATTATCTATTCCTTTTTATATTCTGTAACAACTATTTTAATGAAAGTTGCAAAACAAATTAAATTAAATTGAATTGATTAGTTTCACCTAAAGGGATTTAGAAACTCTGTCCAAATCCTCACAACCTACTTGGAGCTCTTGCGGTTCTCTCATACCTTGTTGTATTCATATTAACAAAAGAAACATGGTACAGGTTTTTTTTTTCTTTTCGAATTACCATTTTGTTCAAAAGATATTTACGCTTGAAGTGTTCGGATTTTAAATTATCTACGGGACAGTTTAAGCCGTGTACAAAGTAAGTGCAATGAGTTAGATAATATCACTTTGCATTTTCGCTCATTTCTCGGCCAAATAACATCCAATTAACATGACTTTTCCACACATTACTTTGTGGATCACAACAATACACATTTTATCAATCAATCATCACTTTTTGCACTTGTCAACAAAGTTACTAGATCCCTTTAAATGAAATGAAATCAAATTACATTGACTATTGACTATGGGAACAGTGCAGAGATTGAGACGAGTACCATGGTGTGTCTATTGGATGAACTAGCCAACATCGGTGCTATAGCGCACATAATCAATTAAAATCAAAATTAAATTAAATCAAATCGAATTGAACTGAAGAGAATTGAATCAAATCAAATGAAATCACACCCTTGATTGCAGGCTGAAGTGCAGTACGTTGACTATGGGAACAGTGCGGAGGTTGAGATGAGTACCATGGTGTGTCTATTGGATGAACTAGCCAACATCGGTGCTATAGCGCACATAATCAATTAAAATCAAAATTAAATTAAATCAAATCAAATTGAACTGAAGAGAATTGAATCAAATCAAATGAAATCACACCCTTGATTGCAGGCTGAAGTGCAGTACGTTGACTATGGGAACAGTGCGGAGGTTGAGATGAGTACCATGGTGTGTCTATCGGATGAACTAGCCAACATCCCTCCCCTCGCTAAGAAGATCCGCATCATTGGTGTGGCCCCACAGCTGCTGGACTCCTCATCAGATGCAGCCAAGCAGGTAATGATGATGAGATGATGATGGTGAATATAGTGATGATGATGGTAATGATGATGATGCAGATGATGATGATGATGATGATGACAAAGATATTGCTGGAGATGATGATGGCATTTGTGATGCTGCTTGTGCTGGGGATATCTTCCAGTATGAATGACAAATGACAATTATAAATTTAATGCTGGTGATTGTGATGATGATCGTATTGATGGTGATGATGATGATGAATATAGTGATGATGATCGTATTGATGGTGATGATGATGATGATGATGATAAATATAGTGATGATGAATATAGTGATGATGATGGTTGAATTGATGACGATGACGGCAACAATGAGGTGATGGTGATTATAATGATGAAGATAATGATAATGACAATGATTATGATAATGATGATGGTGATAATGATGATGATGGTGATAATGATGATGCTATTGATGTGGTGGTGGGGGTTTCTTCCTTGCCTTTTCTCTTCAATTCTTTACTGTTTCTTCAAAATGATTTCTTTTAACTTGCAAACCTCTCTCTCTCTCTCTCTCTCTCTCCAGGCCTTTGCGTACCTGAGTGGGATAGATGAGGATGGGGGTGCATCCAAGAGCATCAAGGTGATCTTTCCGGACGGCGTAGCCACCCTGGAAGATGGCTCCCTCCCCGTACAACTCTTCAAACATGCAGACAATGTGGCGGAGGCAGTCAACAAGCAGTTTGCCCCCGACTACCAGGAGAAGATTCAGCAGGTGGCCAAGATCAGTAATCAGATCCGTTCCACTGGAAGACAGAGAGGCAGAGAAAACCAGGGAGCGGGGGATAGCAATGGAAGTAAGTTTCAGGGGGAATTGTTCACAATATTTTTCTGGGGGTGACTTTTCGAGTTTGCCTGTATGAAAATGGCACTCTGAAATAAGTTTTGCATTGAACCCTCTGCAAATTCATGGGCACTTAACGAGAATCGCCCCACTGGGAGACGGACTAGGTAATAGCTATTGTGGTAAGTTTCCCATTTTATGGCTTAGAGATGTTAGCCCATTGCCTACTAGAACCTGTTGGAGCCCTTATGAACTCTATGGGGATTGACAAATCTAGTAGGGAATGGGTTGATGGAATGTTTCTATTTTGCGTAAGAAGATGAAATCTTTACTGAGGCACTTTACCTCTGATCGGACACCCACTTAATCTGTAGGTGAAGTGCACTTGATGAAAAAGCTATGGGTGATATGATAAGCATTGTCAATCATATCAATCATATTAGGCGCTTTATAAATTGAGTATATTATTATTATTATTATTGTGAGAACTGAATAGTATATTGGTCGGTTATCTGTTTTTACAGACACATTCAATATATTACGATTATATACATTGCAACTGCCCTTTATCATCACCACCGAGAGAATCAGCTTAGATTTGAACCTTGACCGGAGCTCTAACCACTAGACCAGGGCCTCGTTTCATAAAACCTTTACAATTGTTTTAACTAGTAGGTCAACAGCCAATCAGCATGGGCAATGGAGCTGTCGCCATGTTGGTTACGCTAATTGGACATTTACAACGATTGCAAAAGTTTTATGAAACGGTTCCCAGGGGGGGTGTTGCATAAAGAGTTGTGATTAATCGCAAAATTGTGATTGATCGCAAGTTAGAAAACATGTGCACTTGAGCCAATCAGGATTGCGCATTTAGGCGCATTTTCTGACTTGCAATTAAACGCAACTTTGTGAAATCTTTATGCAACACCCCCCTGAACACCTATCTACTGTTTGTCCCAAGTTAACAAGATTTACTTGTTTCTATTCAGGTCATATTGAATCCCGACAGCCACAGAACAATGAAGAGTTGTTGACCAAGATACAGAATCTTGAGACAGAGTTAGAACGCATGAGAGGTATACACAGAATACATCTCTGTCTGTTCTTTGATTGCATCGTAATTGTTATTAGTTTGTTGTTTTTCTTTGTTGAAGTTTTATATTTTGAAATGTACCTAACTTTTTAAGTTTCAACAATTTACACTTCTATATAAATTGTTCTCCTTTTTAAATTTTGTGTTATACTTTCTCTCTTCATGGAGCATGTTGGAAGTTCTAATTAATTATTGGAATAAGCTGTAACTGTTTGTTAAAAATGTTTGTTCTCAACATTTTGTTGCTCTTGTCATATCTCATGTGCGCATGTGTTTTACCTCCCTGTGTTTAATAAGGATTTATCTTTCAGTTTAAATGTGAAAATAAGACTAATTTTTGTTGCCGTTTATAGAATATTTTATTTCATTCATGGATTCAGTCTCATTTTGTTTCTTTACAATTCCTGATGTATTTGTTTGTTGTACTTGTTGAAAAAATATATTTATTTTGTGGCGCATGCATGATTTATTTTGTATTTATGATTGTTCTTAACACCTGAATTATGTTTGTAACCTCATATATAATCGAGAATAACAGTAAAATTACATTATAATTTTAGCTCCAGGCTATATGGTTGATCGTATATTTCTTTTCACACAATCATTATCAGGCATGTGAGACTTCCTTGTTTCCGCGGAATTCCGCGTTTTTGAAATATAAAATCGCGGAATAATTGCGTAATTCTGCGTTTTTATTGTTAAAAAAAAGAAAAAAAAGAAAAAATAATAACTTTACTTTACTTTATTAAATGTATAGAGACAACATTTAAACGTAAATCTGACCAAATCTTACCTAGTAATTTTGGAAGAATTATGAAAAATGGGTCGAGAATGCATTTAATACTCAAAAACGTCAAGGCCTGGACCCCTGCCGCAATGGACTTTGTGCTTGCAATGTGCACTTCCTGCACACTTGTGCAATTATGCTGCGACTTTCCTCTTTTTTTTTTCTTACCCCACTCACATGCCTGATTATTATAAAGATGTTATTATTCTTCAGTTTGAATTGTTTTACTTAAATTAACCATGTTTATTTCAATGATTATGTTTCTTGTCACTTTTAAAGGGCAATGCAACTCAAGAATAGAGTTTATCCTACTTTATACATCGTAATATGCCTGTTTATTATATGTAACATTACTCCGACTCAGAGTTCTGCTTTGGAAGAAATATGTGAAAACTCTATCGGGTATACCACTATTCACGCGAACACTGGAGGCCGCCATTATTAGGTTTGTGCGGACTACGGTCAATGATATGCACTAATGCATTTCAATAGCACCAATTCACACCATTGTCTGAATACTTGTAGATGCTTTGAAATCAGTGAAAAGCTTTTTGTTCGGCCCTAAGCACATACGTCAGAGTTTGCAAAGCATGTCGGGTAATTACAAGAACATGGCCGCTTCCATCATCTTTTGCCGCTGTAAGAATTAGTAAAATGTGGGTATGTTCAAGTCAGGATTTCATGGGATCCCGGAGGCCAAAATTGCCAAGTTATGTAACAAATCAAATGTCTGTTCACCCTCTTAATGAATAATAACCGAAAGCCACAGTTTCATTGCCCTTTAATACATTGTTTTTTTTATTGTGTTATTGTGTTTGCAAAAAGGTTCAGTCTATCTAGGTAATGCACTTCTTTCAATCAGGTTTATGGTATTGCTACTGAAGAAGTGCACTCGTGCTTTACACACACCCTCGATTCCTACAGAGTTCACCAACTATATGATGCATAGCGTTGCATCATTTGAAATAAAAATAATGAATTAATCAAATAATCATTGAACTAAATTGAGTATATTATTATTCATTGTTCTGGTTGCAGGACGCCTGGATCCAAGGCATCACCGTAGCCATGACAACTCGGGCAAAGTGAAGAATCTAGAGAACATCATCGAGCAGCTGAGGGATGAGAAGATGCTCCTTCAGACACAGATGGCATCCCTCAAAGTCAGTGCACTTTTATAATAATAATAATAATGATATATTTATAATGCGCATATGTGCGCTGTTAAAAATTAAAATATAGGAAAGAAAGGTTCAGCATACTATACTCCGTAGTAACTTTAGTTACTATATGCATACTGACAATTACATCTGAAAGGTGCTTTCCCAGAAGAGTATGTACATGTACATGAAATATAAACAAATGAAAGGAAAGCGAAAGCAATTTTTTATAGTTTTAAAGGGATCTAGTAACATTGTTCAAATCCACAAAACTTCATTAGAAATCAAGTGGTTCTCTCATACCTTGTTGTATTAGTAATAGAAGCATGGGACAGGTTTCGGTTTTAACCCAAAACGTGCCAGTGGAGTACATTCCCAGTGCCACATTTATTGGAAGGCCACAGCTAAATTGCTTTTGGGGGATTTGAAAGGAATGTATTGAATAGCAAATGCCCCATGCCTGAAGATTAGAGTGTGCACTGAACAATAGAGCCACTTACGTATACAATGCCACCGCACAATACAATGGGAATGGTCAAGTACTCTATTATGCTTGCAATCATGAACGTGGCATCCAAGGGGTATCTTTAATGCAAGCACGTGGCACGTTAGGTTTTAAAGGGATATAGTAACATTGTTCAAATCCACAAAACTTCATTAGAAATCTAGTGGTTCTCTCAAACCTTGCTGTATTCGTATCTTCTTGTATTCGTATCACCAATAGAGCATATACAGTATGCTAGCTAATCATTTCTGTTTAGTACATTGTATTTTTCAGACATTGTACAGATGGTTGTCCTCAGATTACTTCTTTTATCTACAAGTGTATTTCTGCATCAAAAAGAAATTAAGAACATAATTTGTTGTTATTGTACCATTTCAGCGTCAGAAGGATGAAGATGTCGACCGAGCCAACAAAAAGATGACATCGGCCCTTGAGTCCAGACTTTCCCCACTGACTGAGAGCTTTCATCGTGTGAAAGAAGCCAGGTAACTTCATAAGTTAGTGTTGCAGTATTTTGGTTACCGTAAATCTCCGTGTATAAGACGCACTTGTGTATAAAACGCACCCCCAACTTTTTTTTTTTGGGGGGGGGGGGGGGGGGGGGAGGGACACCCTGTATTTTGTTTCAAAGACCCTGAAGTTGCTGTTTGAATGCTTATATCACTGGTCTAGGGCATGACAATAGATTAATGTTGAATGTAGCATTCATCAACATCATTTTCTCACATAAAAATAGTGGTTAGTACACAAATTGCACATTTATTGAGCAGTAACACTGGTGCTCATAAATATTCATATGAATATTCATGAATATTCATGAGCACCAATACTCACTAATATAATGCAATTTTCTAAATTTACTGACAACTATTTTTAATTGTGAGCAAAATGTATAACCACTGGTTAGAAAATTGCATATTTATTTAGTACTGCTGCTCACGAATATATGAATATTCATTAGCAGCAGTATTACTGCTCAATAAACTTGCAATTTTTACATCTGTAACCAATATTTTTTGTGTGAGAAAAAGGTATATTTTGCTGAATGCTACATCCAACAGCAAGCTCTTGTCATGCCCTAAACTATGTGTTATACATATTCAACATGACTACAGGGTGTCCCCCCTGTGTATAAGACGCTCCCCCCACTTTGAAAATTTTCCGACGGAAAAAAAGTGCGTCTTATACACGGAGTTTTACGGTATTTAAAAAAGACAGTAACCTCTCTCTGAAAAATGGTGGTTATTTGGTTGACCTATCTATATTCAATGTTCTAGTTATTTCTCAACAACAAATTATAATAGCACTTTGCTAGTGAATTTGTCATTGATAATGTACTATTGGGATCAATTTACTTTAATGTTCAGCAAGTTTTGACAGCGATCAACATTTTCAGTTATGGTCACTGGTCACTCTTTTCCGTTTTTAGAAAAACAAGGTGATTGCTGTTATTGCAGTTGTAACTTGTGTTTCGAGAGTATTAAGAATACTAGTTAGTATTATTATTTATAACGGTATTTAGCTGAAACCAAAACATAAAAATATATTTTGACTCAAATTGGTTACTACCACCATAACCATCACCAATGATATTTCTCTGTTGTTATTTGTCTCCCTTTCCTTGTCATAGGACGTGTTTAATCACTGATCCTAACTGCATGGACACAATCCAATGGCAATTGAGCCAATAGGAGCTCAATTTACCCCGTTCATGGAGGGCAGCTAAAGTAGCAATATCAGCATCATCATGATCACAACAACTATCACCATCACCTATCTTATCTCCCTGTTGCTCTTTCTCTCTTTCCTTTTGATAGGAATTGTTTCATCATCTATCTGAAGCACAAAAACACAATCCAACTGGCCATGGAGCTAGCAGCAAATTGTCTTGTCCATTATGGATAGCATATAACCTTCAAGCCATAATCATCACCATGACTATCACCATTACCATCACCATCACCATGTTATCTCTTTCCTTGTAATAGGAATTGTTTTATCATCAATCCTGCTCACAAAAACATTATTCAGCTGGCCATCGAGCTAGAGTTAATAGTTTTGTCCATTTATGGATAGCAGATGAACTATAACCTTCAATGCATCAGTATCACCATGACTACTACCATCACTAACACCATATTATCTCCCTGTTGCTCTTTCTCTCTTCCTTTTGATAGGAATTGTTTCATCTTTGATCCTGAGCACAAGAACACAATCCAATTAGCCATCGAGCTAGCGGCAAATCATCTTGCCAATTTAGGGATAGAAGTTGAACTGTAACCTTTCACAAACATTATCATTATGACTATCACCATTACCATTACCATCACCATGTTATCTCTTTCCTTGTAATAGGAATAGTTTCATCATCGATCCCGATCACAAGAACACGATCCAGCTGGCCATCGAACTTGCTGCAAACCGCCTCAGCCCGTTTGCCCTGGGGAGCCCCACCAAGGAGAAAGGCGACCTGATTAGTCTTATTCCAGACTCGGCGCCCGTCGGAGCAAGACTTCAAGAACTGGAGACTGTGCAACAGACAATACAGGGCCTGGAGTCCAAGGTGGGTATAGTTTGAACTTCAATTGGCTTTAAATTTGACTTTGAATTTCATTCAGTGTTGCTGTTTACAGCTTATAGGAAAAAGACGAGGACCATTATGAAGTTAGAAAGAGACAGGTATAACATTCTTGACCGCCTAGCCAGACTTCTGGAATTGGTGACAGACTAAACAAAGATTAGATTCAAAAGGTTGGTATTATTCTAACTTGATCTTGGCAATTCGAAAGGTGCGTAATCTAAAACTCGCTAGTTTTACACAAAATGATATGATAGCGAGAATACTTATTTTATGTTTTTTTTTGGCATCCAACTAACCAATAACCTATTTATTATCTTACATCGTTTACTTTTGTTTATTTGTTCTATAATTTATTATCATTTAACCCATAAAGGGATCTAGTAACTTTGTCTGAATTCATGCCTGTTTTTCCCCTCATTAATAGAAGTTTGAAACCCGCTTCATTTTTTTCACATTACTTCTTTGTTAATGAGATATGTATGATCTATTTCAAAAATTTACTGGGAGTCATTTCAATTTTGGCAATGAAATAGCAAATAGCCGTTTTTTGCTCATTTCTTGGCCGTATGATTTCATTTAACATGGAATTTTCACACATCACCGAGTGGATGGAAATATGCATTTTATCAACTCTTTGTCAGATTGTGCATATGTCGACATAGTTACTAGATCCTTTTAACCATAATTATGTTTCTTTTCTTTTTGTTGTTATGCTTTTGTTTGAAGGATGAGCTACCTGAAATCATGCTCAGTCGAAATGATGCGAGACACGAGGCATACAAGGCTCTAACCACATTTCTGGACGATGTCAAGAAGCTGCCGATTCCGAAACGTCTCACAGATATTGAGGTAAGTCAAATTGTTTTGCTAATCTAATACTTTTCATTAGTTATTAAAAAAAAATGTCGTCATAATTGTAATTGTCATTCTCTTTCTCCTCGTCCCTCTCATCCTAGTCTGTATATCCTCAGCGTTGTCGTAAGCATCATCGTTATCATCTTTGTCATGACTACTTTATTGTACTTAGTTTTCCCTTCCTTTTTGTCTTACAGGTTTATTGCCATCTTTGAAATATCTTGGTTATTTTTGTCGCATTTAGTCTCAGGAGTCTGATTATAGCTCATGTCGGTGCACAAGCAAAGTGATACAGACTGAGGAAGGCAAAGCAGAATGAAAATACAAGTTTTCTATGGTGATTCGTCTATGGATACAACAGTTTAAAAATTCAGCCAAAAATATTTGATGGTACACGAACTGTAATGGAGTTTTAAATATGTTCTCTTTTTCTGTATGTTTTCGGCAATGGTGAGCAAGTTTGAGTCTGATTATGGCTCAAACTTAAACCATGTAACGTGAGGCAACCCCAACGCAACAAAGTCAAATTGAAATGCTTTTAAAGAGTCACTATGTTTATTTATTAAGTGTGCGATAGCATCTATCAACCTTTATAAACCACCCTTCCCTTTCCATGTTTCTTTCAGATGATGGTGAGCCAGTTGCAGTCAGAATATAGCTCAGGCAAAGTCAGATTGGAATGCTTTTTAGGAGTCACTATGTTTATTTATTGAGGTCATCTATCGACCTTTATAAACCATCCTTCCCTTTCCTATGTTTTTTCAGACAATGGTGAGCCAGCTGCAGTCAGAATATAGCTCATATGCGGACCCCAGTAAAGTGATGCAGCCGGAAGGAGGAAAGTCAGATTAAAATGCTTTTAGGAGTCACTATGTTCATTTATTGAGGGTGCGATAGCATCTATCGACCTTTATAAACCATCCTTCCCTTTCCTATGTTTTTTCAGACAATGGTGAGCCAGCTGCAGTCAGAATATAGCTCATATGCGGACCCCAGTAAAGTGATGCAGCCGGAAAGAGGAAAGTCAGATTAAAATGCTTTTAGGAGTCACTATGTTCATTTATTGAGGGTGCGATAGCATCTATCGACCTTTATAAACCATCCTTCCCTTTCCTATGTTTTCTCAGACAATGGTGAGCCAGCTGCAGTCAGAATACAGTTCATACTTGGACCCCAATAAATTGAGGCAACCCCAAGGCAGCAAAGTCAGATTGAAATGCTTTTTCGAGTCACTTTGTATATTTATTGAGTGTGCGATAGCATCTATTGACCTTTATAAACCACCCTTCCCTTTCCATGTTTCTTTCAGACGATGGTGAGCCAGCTGCAGTCAGAATATAGCTCATACTTGGACCCCAGCAAGGTGATGCGACCAGAGGGAGGCAAGGCTGACGTGGAGTGCTTTGAGGAGTACAAATATTGGCTTGTAAGTTGAAATTTCTATAGGATTTATAAACAAATTACGATATAGAGAAATGTCAGGATGTCATCCACGTATTATAGGTAATGTGACTTCCTAAGGCTTTATCAAATTGTTTCAAATTCGATAAGTATGTCTCAAATTCGTTTTAAAAGATGGAAAAGGATTGAATGAAAAAAGTCCCAAAGACAAAGTGGTGGGGCAACATTCCAAGCAATGGGGAACATCTGGGGATGGGGGGGGGGGGGGGGTTGAGTGAGTGGTACCATTATGTCCCTCCTTGCCTTTTAAATATAATTGTAATGATTATGAATGGGCATACCATCCGAAGGAGTTCAACACGAGTGCTACATGCTAACTAAAACCTGACCAATTTGATACCAGCTTATACACGTATTCGGTTTCGGTGATTTTTATACATGCCGCCCTCCAGAGCCCCCCAGTTACAGCGCGCGCGATAAGGAAGTAGGCCAACTTTCAGGGGTGAATGGTGTGCATAATCTGCCTCGGGATGGGAGAAAAGGGCGCGCGGATGCCAAAACTTGTAGAGAAGCCCCCCGGTCATTGCGGAGCACGTAGAGGGCGCACTTCCATGAAAGGCTGCCCGTATTTGTGTATACTCTTGGGTACATCTAAAATACATCTTTTGTTTATATTATAGGCATAGAGATGTGATGACCTCCGCCCACAAAGGACATTGACCGATGACCTAGAAATAAGGACCGCCAGATTTAATAATAATAATGATAATAATGGTAGCTACTTATGTAGCGCACATTCCGTTTTTCGATGCTTTTGAAGTCGTGCATCCATCAGAATATATTATTCATAACTAAGCCTGGGTCGGAACGGACGGAATACCGGAATCCATCCGGTGTGTGCGTGTTCCGGTTTTGTTTTCTCCATTCCGGTATTCCGATGAAAATCGCGGAAAACCTCTTTTTCCTCCAAAATTCATATTTTGTAGTAGATAACTATCAGAAGAAAACAAATGACAAAAAAGTACAAGAAAGACGATGTCGAATGCAACTTACAACGACAAGAAATCCGCTGCGTTTATTATGACAGCCGATCTAGCGCGCGGTGCGGCGAGTACGGCATACGATCGATTCGACGTCGTAGACTAGCTACCCCGGCGCACCCCGCAGCTGCTATCATTCAGAGCTGCGCCGTACCATGTCACCCGTACGTGTATCATACTACACATGTACGTAATACTGCACATGGATATCAAACGATACTCAAACGTTGACATCCAGTCCGCCCTCTATCGGTACTAAACTAATGCTCCGATACAGCCCGCCATATCACTCGTATACTTTGCGTGCAGGTTATGGGTCTCATTTCTTACGCGAGATATCCATCCGCCGGGAATTGGGGAATTCCCCAATTCCCGGCGGATGGATATCTCGCGTAAGAAAAAAGACCCGATAAGCTGCACGCAAAGTATACAAGTGAAGTGTTAGTGTTGACTTATTCGTGTCGTTGTACAAGCTTCAGTTCATGCAGGTCCGAGCGAGATAGAAAATGTTCGTGATATAATCAGCGCATTTTTTGTTGTTGCTGTTTTTGCAGGTAATTGTTCTCGTATACCGTATTTGTCGGTGTATTAACCGCTCCGGTGTATTAACCGCACCCCTAAACAAAAAAAGTGTGTTTAATACGGTCGTGTATTAACCGCACCCCCTTTTTTTTCTTCTTTTTTTTGTTGAAAAAAGGAGCGGTTAATACACCAGCAAATACGGTAAGTAAAATGAGAGATAGTCTAGAATAGGTGCGATCTTAATCGTAATAATCTTGCATTTTCGTTCCTTTTCGGCACTTTTTAAGAGTGCAACTTGAAAAATGCAAGGACAAGGCAGTTGAGTTGGCCTGTCTCGCAGCGCGGGGCCTGCCTGCGCTGCCGAAGCTATGGCAGACCTTCTAGTGCGTGTTCGTTCCGTATCATTCATTGGCATGTTTTTTTTAATCGGAATACCGGATTCCGACCGGCACAACACCGGCGGATTCTGGAACAAAAAAATTCTGACATGACTCAGGCTTATTCATAACCATAATATTTATTTTGTCTTTTGTTTTGATGTTGTAGGAAGAGAGATGCGATGAGCTACTTCCACAGAGGAATATATTATTCGTAACTGTCCAGGGACCGTCTGAAAAACAGTCATTTGCTGAGTAACGGTTCCCTGGTGAAATTAAATGAAAATAGAACAAATAAGATAATATAAAATAAAAATAACCATAAATATATTTTGTTGACTTTTGTTTTGATGCTGTGTAGGAAGAGAGATGCGACGAGCTCCTTCCACAAAGGGAAGTGACCGATGACCTCAGGGTCAAGTGGTGTGACCTCCTCCAGGCCATGTATGAGGTAAGGTTTGTAGTTGTTGCCTGAGATAACACATCTGGGCCCCCATTGCAGAAAAAAGGACTGCTACAAATATTCTGCTACAAATACTGCTACAAATATTCGTTTATACCACAAACTCTGGCGGAGTGGAATCTCTTACCAAATAACGCACGACAAGCCACATCGTTGCAATCTTTTCAAGGACATTTGAGTAAGATGAATATGCTAGATTTCACTAGGAGGGCCCACCACAGGCTCCCCAATTAGGCGCGCACACCTAAACCCACCAAGTGCCTGCAACTGTATATCCGCATCATGCAGAGTTTGTTTGCAGTATCAAGAAGAAGAAGAAGAAGAAGAAGAATACAATCTATCGTAAGTTACAATTAATTTTGTAAGTCAGATCATGTGTTCTAAATGCACAAATCTGATTGGTTGAAACACGCAAATGTTCTGACTTACAATCAATTGTAACTGACAATCGATTGTATCTCTTTCTGCATTGGGGCCATAGTGTGATAAGTGTGTAATGAATTGTACAGATACTCAGACATCTTAAAGTGACCCTTTAACTTTGTCAAATTAAACCTAAATCATTCGGAGCTTTCAGATTTCTTTTTGTACCTCATTTTTTTGGCCAATAGAGTGAAGTGTGACGTCATCAAAAGTCTATTTTTAGAATTTTCAAATTTGAACTTCATTTTATGAAAGAGCATCAAAAATCATGTCCAAATGTTGAAAATCAATTGAATATGTTAAGTATTGGCTGAGATATGCACATCCGAATTAATTTTACTTCAATGGGCAATCAGTGTTACAGTGCTCTGGTTCATAAATTTATGGAGCCGCATCAATCCTTGATTCCATCGATACTCCAAGAGATTTTTAGCTCATCCGGCCCGAAGGTCCCGATGAGCTTATGCCATGGCGTGGCGTCCGTCGTCCGTCCGTCCTTCCTTCCGTCCTTCCGTCCGTCCGTCCACAGTTTTCAAAATGCTTCTTCTTCGTTATTTTTCAACCGATTTTGATTCTGATTGTTTCCTAAGATAGGGCTAGGAGGGGGATTTAAAACTTCTACACAGAATCGTGAAATTCATTATTTATGGTAATTTATGCAAATTTATTCGAAATCACAAAAAATGCTTCTTCTCCTTCATTTCTCGACCGATTTTGATTTGGTTTGCTTTATCTGGTAGAGCTAACTTTGGTACACTAAACTTCTACACAGAATTTTGAAATTTTTCTCCATTAATTAATTATGGTAATTTTTAATTTTTTAATTTTTAATTTTTTAATTTTTTTAATTTTTTAAAATTTTATTATTATTATTATTATTTTTTTTTTTCCCCATGTTCCTTCCGGGGCGTCAAATTTATATTTTTTTCACTCTAATTTTGTTGTTGCGATATTTGATGTTGCGAGATGCCGGATGAGCGCTACGTCATTGACGTTCTGGTATGAGTTAGTCTACAGCTTTCACCCTATCAAATTAGTGGAAGGCCATTTTAGTTACTGATAATTCAGTAGTTCCTGTACGGAACCTCCACTGCACCAAACTGATTCTATCAAAAGCCAGAGAAATTTGTGTGTGAAATGAATAGTTTGGTGAATGAATTCCGTGCAGTTCCGTGCTAGCTATCATCTTCTAAAATAGTGTTAGTCCACCGATATTGCTGGAACTAAATATTCACTTATACATGTTCTCACATCCAATCATTCCAGTATGGATCCTCTGCGGCACCAAACCTGGATTACATCGATGCCCCGAGAGATTTCTAGTGAAATTAATAGGTTTCTGATTGAATTCTGTGCAGCTAATTTGCCAATATTCACTATTGTTTGTTCACTCTACTAATCATTCCAGTACAGATCCTCTGCGGCACCCAACCTCGATTCCATCGATACCTCGAGAGATTTGTTTGTTCACACATCCAGTCATTCCAGTACAGATCCTCTACAGCACCAAACTTCAATTCCACCGATACCCTGAGAGACTTTTGGTGAAATGAATAGGTTTCTGAATGAATGCTGTGCCGTTACCTAGCTTTAATCCTGTCAGATAAGTAATAGCACATTTAAGTTACCTTGAATTAACTACTGTTTATTCTCACATCCAGTCGTTCCAGTACGGATCCTCTGCGGCACCAAACCTTGATTCCATCGATGCCCTGAGAGATGAGCTTCTTGTCACCATGGAGACAGAAGTCACCCTCACCCTCCAGGGATACACGCCTGCAATCCAGCTTCTTAACAGTGGTTTCATAAAGATCAAACAGGTTTGTGCTCATTCTTATTTGATTGGTAAAAAAGGTTGCATCAGTTGGAAAGAAATAGACCCTTACCTTTTGCTACCCTGACACAATTAAGGTTTTACTTTTTTGCAAAGTTTCAAGACTTTTTGAGAAAATAAAAAAATCAACTTTCTGCCGGGATATACGCCTGCAATTCAGCTTCTTAACAGTGGTTTCCTAAAGATCAAACAGGTTTGTTTTTTCAGGGTTTTTTCCCCTCCGCAACAAAGTGGCTGCAACAAAGTGGCTAGTCACCTTATGTATCAGGTTATCATCATTCAGTCAACTATTTCCCTTTCCCTTTCTCAATGAGTGTATTAAGGTTGACAAATTTTGATTTAACAGTTTTGATAGAAAACAAATTATGTTCTCCAGATTCCCTCCTCGCCATGCCTTTTCCATTCTTCCTGAACGTAATATGAGCAAGTTATAACATAATTAAATTAATATCAATTCTTAAAGAAAGCAGCAAAAACATTACCTTCATGACCTCCAATGTGTAGCAATGACCACATCAACAATGATATCAACATGTTTTTAAACATTTTTAGGAGCAAGATGTAAGGGAGATGGAGATCATCTCGTCCACCGTCCAAGCTCTGGTCAGTGCGCTGGTCGGAGAGAAACAGACCCTGACCAGCCTGACGCAGCTCTGCGATAACTTCTCCCTGACCGCCGACCAGCTGAACCCCTGGCTCAACGCCCGGCCGGACGTCACTGGTCTGCAGACCGTGATGCGAGAGATTAAGACACTGCGCTCCAGGCTCAGACACAAGCTGGCCGATCGACATGACATGGAAGAGGTATGAGGATGGTGATGGTGGTTGTGATGGTGATGATGATGATGATGGTGAGGGTGATGGTGATTATGTTAATGGTGATGATGATGATGATGATGATGATGATGATGATGATGATGATGATGATGATGATGTTGATGGTGGTGATGATGATGATGATGATGATGATGATGTTGATGGTGGTGATGATGATGATGATGATGATGATGATGATAGTGATAGTAGTGATGATCCTTGATTATATTTATCTGATTATGAAATGTGTAGATCAAACATTTAAGATGATGATGATGATGATAACGACGATGGGGAATGTGATGGAGGATTAATTTCCAAGTAATATTTGCAGAGATGCAGATTGCACTCTTAACAGTGACAAGTGTTCATACAGCAAGATTATTCCAGCAGGGAAAAGACCACTCGGTGTCTTTCATCCCTTCCTTTAATCTTGCAAGATCAAAACCGAAAGGTCAATTGAGAACCTAGGTGACTAGCTCATAGTACCAAGAGGTTTAGACCTCTCACATTTGTATTTCTCCCACACAATGAGGCAGAACTGATGTTATTTGTTCCCCACCGCACTATCCTCCAAATAAAAATAACACAAATATGTGTGTTCCTGTGAAGTCCAATCCACTCAGAGCTGACTCTAACCGATCCGACTGGTTTTCAGTCAGTCGGGTGACGATGGTGATGGTGATGGATCCGTAGGACATTACAATGCTGTTTAATAACAATTGAATGCGTCCATATTATTTCTGACAAACATTTTGAAGTAATTTTTTTCAATGTCCAATCTTCTTCTCTTTCTCACCAGGATCCAGAGTTGGAGGATCAGACAGCCCTGTCGGAGCTTCACGATGAGATCCACAACATCCAAGAGAAACTTTGGGGGTCCTACCAGGAGGAAAACACTCTCCTGGTTGATAGAAAGTGGAGATTATTAACCTGTTCCCTAAGAGATTATGACACTTCCATAGACTATGTACATAGCCCACCCAGTTCCCGTAAGCAATGGGTTAACATAAATGATTTGTATCTCTCTCTATCCTTTCTTGATAAATTCTATATCATTTTCTTTTCTCACCAGGACCCAGAGTTGGAAGATCAGACAGCCCTGTCAGAGCTACAAGATGAGATCCACAGCATCCAGGAGAAGCTCTGGGGATCCTACCAGGAGGAGAACAAGCTACTGGTTAGTAAATAATGACACAATTTTTCTTCAGTTTTCCTAATTTGAAATTGAAACATTTTATTTTGCAAACTGTTTGTGTTTTTATAAGCAGCATAGATAGGTTTAATATGTAAAAAGGACAGAGTTTGAATCACCCATCTAATTTGGTACCGGGCTTCTGCAGAGCACAGTGAATCCATTGAAGTGGAGAAGTGGAGAGCATTTCTTTTAGAAATACAAAAACCCTTTTATGGTAGTACCTTTTAAAATGTTATATTTATTTTCTATAATCATCTGTATAATTTATTTCGTGTCACAGAGAGAGTTGGCTGACCTGACAACCAACCATTTCCCAGAGCTGCCCTGCCTGTATCCAACATTTGGAATCACTAAGTTTCTGGTAAGTACACAGTTTGATTTCCAACCATTTTTTGTTTGCTTTTTGTTCATGCCTATAAGCAGTTCACTTGATTATCCAATCACAGTAATGCAACAACAAAATGTACGTATAGAAGCCATTGGGCATTGGTGATCCTAATTCGTTTGTGGCCAAGAAAATAGTTGCTAGTGACTAAATGAAAGTTCTGTGACCATTGTCACCCAAGCTGCTGCTATAAAAGGCAAGCCCTGTTAACCATCTGCAAAATGATGCTATAGTCAATCCATTCTCTGAGCTTTGTTGTCTGTAGTCTCCGTCTCAGCCCCTACAAAGACTCTCCCTCAACCTGTCCGTGTTTTACTGTCAGACCTTGGGAGGTCTGTAGGAGTCTGGGACTGAAGACTACACACATCAGGGAGTTCCCCCACATGATGTCACTGTCCTGAAATAGCCCCTAGGACTATCACGTACAGTGTCATGATATGTAGGGGGTTCTCTTGAGCCCAGTAAAGAGTGACACGGTCTGATTGCAAAAAAAGAAACAAATAATTGAATCTTGTTTGAGTAAACATATTGCCTGAAATAGTTTAGTTTTGTTTTAAAGTTCACTAAAATAGAGTATTTTCTTTAATGCTGATATGATAGACATCTAATACATATCTTATTTGGAAACATAAGTGGTGGTTATGAGATGTGAGTTTGTGGAGCCTGGCCTGCATGATTTGTTTGTCTTTATTATTTTGTCTTATGTGTGAATAGGAAACCAATGGTCTGGTGAGAGAGGGTCGAGAACTGACCTCTATGGAGGGCTGTAACTGTCAAGTTTGCCTCCAGGATTAGCAAGCCTGTACATTCTGAATTAGCTAGTAGACAAAATACTCAGCATTTACATTGAATGAATTTCTTATGTTTGTTTTGCTCAGGAAACCAATGGTCTGGTGAGAGAGGGACGAGACCTGAAGCACTTTGACCTGACCCCTGTGGAGGGATGTGACAAAACGACTGTCAAGCTTGCCTCTGTCAACAGCAAGCCTGTTGCTATCATAAAGGTACGTAGATGGACAATGAACTAAAGATAATTTAGATATAAGATATCCATTTAAAACTTTTAATCACAATACAAATATTTACCTCCAAAATGTTCGGCTGTCATCTACAGCCTTCGTCAACATTGTGTTTCAATAGTTTAAAATGGATATCTTATGAATTACCAATACGGATGAACTTTCATACTAAATTTAGATAACTTTGAGGTGCGGAAACAAGATCTAGAAATTAACCTCCATTGTGGCGCCCTATCCAGTCAAGTAAAATCAGGATATGAAGTGGTGATCTGAACCGACCACAGAAACACTTTTTAGATAAGATAGTACATGTAGTCTGTACCGTTATTGAAGGCCCACACTACTTGGCCATTGAAACTAACATTACTATGGACCACGCTGTTGATTTCATTTCTAATAAAAGGATCATAGCAATTATCCGCAACTATGTTCATTTAATTAAATGTTCTTTTCAGACAATTCACCTGACAGAGAAACACACTCTTGACAAGATCATGGCAATTGTTTAATTAGTATTATAAAGAATACTCTCGACAAGATGGTTGCCTACACTATCATTGAAGTCCCGCACTGCATGGTCATTGATATTTTGGACAAGGCTAACAGTTTAGCTTAGAGATTGAACAATCATGTCATTTATCCCGAAGTGCTTTTTATGAATTTTGATTATTTTTCCTACAGATAATCTACCTCCCAGAGAAGAACACCCTAGACAAGATGGTTGCCTACTCTGCCTACTCAGTCTCGCACTGCCCCACACTGCATGACCAATGACATTTTGAACCAGGCTTACTAGACTTTAGTTTGAAATATCATGGCAATTTAATTAGTATTATAATTGTTGATATCAATGTTGCTGTCTTTCTAGAAAATTCACCCCCCGGATGATATGAATTTTGCCTTTTCACCCCCCCCCCCCCCCAGATAATCCACCTCCCTGAGAAGAACACCCTAGACAAGATGGTCGCCTACTCTGCCTATTCGGTCCCGCACTGCATGACCCCTGACACAGTATACCAGGCAGCAGACAACAGCCAACTCTTCCTTCAGCTGCCCTACATGAACATGGGCAACCTAGAGACTGCCTTAGCCACAAGGGATACTCTCAACAGGGCAGA
Source organism: Echinarachnius parma (assembly GCA_037951105.1). Classification (NCBI taxonomy): domain Eukaryota; kingdom Metazoa; phylum Echinodermata; class Echinoidea; order Clypeasteroida; family Echinarachniidae; genus Echinarachnius; species Echinarachnius parma. The sequence continues at coordinate 174,150 of JBAMJV010001169.1, read as the reverse complement.
AATCATCAATGTGTGCAGGTGAGTTTGGAAGCTTGTCTAATAAGCTTTCTCTTTATAGACAGTCTCATTCTTATAATTTTCTTACATGACACAGCTTTAAGTTGCAGGCAAGTTATTTAAATGTCTTGTTCTGAAGTGGTTATAATATCAGCTGCCTTACATGAACATGGGGAACCTAGAGACTGCCCTAGCCACAAAGGACACACTCTCCAGGGCAGAAATCATCAATGTGTGCAGGTGAGATACGTCCTCCTAGATATTCCCCTTTTCAGACTTTGTTTACACTGCACAGTTAAATGTTGCAGACAAGTTATTTAAAAGTCTTGTTCCAAAGTAGTTGGACCTTCTGCTGCCCTAAATGAACATGGGCAACCTAGAGACTGCCCTAGCCACAAAGGACACTCTTTCCAGGGCAGAAATCATCAATGTTTGCATGTGAGTTTGGAAGTTTGTTTAAGATGCTTTTTGAGGCATTCCCATTCTGATAAGTTTGTTACATGACATAGCTTAAAGTTTTAGGCAAGTTATTTCAACTTCTTGTTCCGAAGTAGTTATAACATCAGCTGCCCTACATGAACATGGGCATCCTAGAGGCTGCCCTAGCCACAATGGACACACTCTCCAGGGCAGAAATCATCAATGTGTGCAGGTGAGATACTTCTCCTAGATGTTCCCCTTGTTTCTTTACAGGGCACAGTTCAATGTTTCAGGCAAGTTATTTCAACTTCTTGTTCTGAAGTGATTATAATATCAGCTGCCCTATATCTGATAAAGTTTAATAATGTATTATTTTAACAATTTGTGTCTTCACAGACCATTCATGGTCCACAGTGGTGTTAGTCCTCTTTTTAACACCTATCAATCTTTTCTGAACTATTCCTTCATGTGCAGAGATATTCTTGAGGCATTGTCTGGTCTACACAGACTAGGCTTGGTCCATGGTGGAGTCCATCCAAGGAACATTCTTCTACATAAGACAGAGGGTACTGAAGGACAGCAGGCAGCAATCACCGCTAAACTGGCTGAATTTGACTTCACCAAGACAACAGTAAGTTACAATGTTATTTTGTTGTCTACAAGATATTATCATTTCAGTCTGTTACAACAACTTGTACAGCTAACTTCACTGTTTGTGCGGTCATCGAAGTTGGGCTTTTCTGTTGCCATTGCTAATCGATGACCAAATCCAGCATACGATGTCAGCTTTAGAGTTTGTTTGTAGTTCATGGGACTTTTTTGTTAAGTTTACAGCAGTAGGGCCTAACAATCACTCGCTACACTGAATCGTACCAGAAGTTTTACCCAGAATCATCTTAAATTTATTTTATTTTAAACATTAACAAAATATTTAGTGGTGAAATCTTGTTAACATTTCCTGTATTTTCCCCAAATGTTTGTATTGACTGTTCAGAAAAGGATAGATGAGATTTAAGTTTGCATGTGCATAGATAGCTCATTTCGGCTTCCGTGGCCTTTGGCTCTGAGTTTGAAATTAACATTTGCTGATGTTTATGAGCATGGGTATCATGTTTTATGAATGCATTTTTGTATAATTTGTATAGATATTTTAATTATGAAATTAATATGGGAATAAATGATATAAATCAATTCAATTCAGATGACTCACTCTTGATTTTTCACTATTTTATTTTCACAGAGTGAGACTGCACTGAAGGGCTACACAGCGTCCAACAAGCTCACGTTCACAGCTCCAGAAGTCAACTGTGGTCTCCAGGCCGCCTCACAGGCTGACATCTTCTCAGCAGGCATTCTCCTGCTATGGGTACATATTTATTTTGAGGTCTTTTTGAGGGGATGAACCCAAATGATGCAGCTTTTTGTAACATAATAGATCTCACATTTAAAGAAGGGGAAGAATAACCATTCATTTGCTGTTTCTGTCATTTCACCCATTGCCTACGGGAACCTTGTGGGTCATGTATGAACTCGATGGGAATTGCAAAATCTGTAGGTAGCAGGTTAACAGTGTAGTCTCTACAATGTAACATTCAGAGTCTTATTGGCTTTCTAATTGGATTTCTAAAATATATCTTCTCAAATTTATGAAGGCCCTGTGCCCAACCAAGGAGTTCACGATGGAAGCAGACGGGATCCCAGACCTCAACAGCGGCTGTCTACCACCCTCTCTAGTCGATATCCTGACAGAGATGCTCAACTACAGCCCCATCAAGCGCCCGGCCGCGGCACGCGTCCTGGAAGCTCAATTTTTCGTGGATCCTCCGAAGTTCACGGAAGAGGAAGAGAAAGTAGAGGAGGTGGAAGAGGATGATGCTGCCAAGGGAAGTGGAGAGAGAGAGGAGAAAGAGGTTCAGGAATCGCAGCCGGAAGAACAAGTTGCAGAGGTAAGAGATATAATGATAAATAATTCTGATTATAATTCTGAAATACTCCCAATATTGGCCACTAGAAGTGAGCACCTTCAGAAAAACAAATATAGTATGGTACTGTAGATCCTCCTCAGTTTGCGGAGGAGGCTAGAGAAAGTGGAGGGGGCTGAAGAGAGGGATGATGGTGCTGAGGGAAGTGGAGAGACAGGGGAGAAAGAGATTCAGGAATCGCAGCCGGAAGAACAAGTTTCAGAGTTGAGAAATTAAATAATAAGTAATTCTGAGTGTCCTGTAGTGGTCACTAAAAGTAATCCCCTGAAGAAAAAGTGGGATCGTAGAACACATCTTTAGTTTATGGAAGAGGAAGAGAACGGGGAGGAGGCTGAAGAGAGGGATGATGCTGAGAGATGTCAAGAGACGGAGGAGAAAGAGGTTCAGGAATCACAACTATGTAGCTTTTATTGTTACTATTTAAAAAAATATAATTGCCTTTATTTCCAACTTTGTTTCTGAAGGAGCAAGTAAACCCTGCTACAACGGAAGGAGCAAAGGAGGAGGAAGGGGAGGCAGAAGAACACAAAAAGGCAGTGGATCATGGGACAGCAGTCCTGGCCCTAACAGAAGAAGACCAGAATAATATTGAATTTTAGAATGATTCTTTCACAGGAACTTGTTTATTTTTATACCGGAAAAAGAAAGAGGAGGGTGGAGAGGCAAGGAACACCAGTGTAGATTCAGCTGATTAAACCAACTCTCTTTATATGTTTGTTTCTTTAGGATCAAGTAAACCCTGCTACAACGGAAGGAGCAAAGGAGGAGAAAGGGGAGGCAGAAGAACAAAAGGAGGCAGTGGATCCTGGGAAAGCAGTCCAGGACCAAACAGAAGAAGACCAGAAAAAGTCAGAAGTAGACCAGGCCCAAGCAGCAGTACTGGACCAAGCTGAAGTAGACCAGGAACCAGCAGTTGTGGCAAAGGAGACCGTCCAGGAACTTACTGTCACCCAGGGGTCACCAAGCAAGGATGGGGACGGTAAGACTTTATTAACCCATTGCCCATTGGAACCTTTGGGTCCTTCATTAACTCTACTGGTATACACCAGTTCACAGATAGCATAGGTCTCACTTGACCCCTATAGCCATTGAATTCTACAATCATGGGTAGGATATAGAGCCTTTATGGCTCGGTCAGATATCAACGGATAACGGAAACGTATGCCCAACGAATAGACAATTTTCGAAATTAAATTATCCGGTGATGAAAGTCGTCTCCATTGCTTCATGTACAAAACATAGAACAACGTACATCACCGGACAAGGAACGGACAAGAAACGTATAGAACGGATGGAAAATTTAGCTCTCCGTTTGACATCCGTTTGCGCAATCCGTTGATATGTGACCGGGCTATTACTCTGTGCAGTCATGTTCAGAGTGGCAGATGGTTGTCATGGGATATCTTTTGTTCCCTTTCATGAGAACAATTTATCAACCTTCGCATCAAGGAATTTCCAATCAATGTACACACAAATAACAAGTAAAGAACCTTATCCAGTCCTTTCAATTCGATGAATACACATTTTTCTCACTTGACCTTTGTATTACACATGCGCAAAATGTAACTGTGAACTGGTGTATTGCAAGGACTTTTCCTTGCACACTATTTAACTTGTAAATCTAAATGTTTAGAAATAGCTTGCATCTTCTTTGGCCTAATATTTACTTAAATACTTGAGCAGTTCAGTAAATGTAAGGCTTAAAGAAAAACAAATATGCTAAAAGCATTCCCCCAAAGTAACATTAATTTTGCTTTCAAAGCCCATTGTATCTTCATCTTGAATATATATCTATAGAAATAAATAACTACAATCTATCTTTTCTCTATGTTACAGGGATCAAAGGGCATTCAATTTTCTCTTCTATTAACTTGATGCTTTTTAAAAATATTCACTCTTAAAAACATTTTCCGTAACAAACTGTGGAAGCACATTAACCAATCCTAAGTTCAAAATGTTGTATATCTATCCTCACAATCTTTCTACATATCCTTAGCAATCACAAACACAAATTTATAAATTCGTCAGAATGCTGTATCCCCATTTTCACAATCCTCATATTTAGCCTAAAATATTTGTAGCACATGCACCAATTGCACTCTTGCTAGAGTTGAATCCAAAAACAATGACTTTGGTAAATATTGAAGAAGAAAAAAGGATAAAAACAACATAAATTAATGGAGAGGGTTCCAATAAGACCTTCATCTTAATGAATTTTCGCATTTGACCTTTCATGGCAAGAGTGCCTGTATTTATTTCTTTATTTATTCATTTATTTGCACTTTCCGATGTGTTTTCTACCCCATAATCAGCAGAGGAAAAAGTAGAGGCTGACGCTGCATCTGAGTGTGATAGTGGTGAGGAATCGATTATTGATTTATTTTATTCTTTATTTGTGATTTGTTTATTTTGATGCCTCCGGAATAATGTGGCCGGGAACATTTCCAAGTTGTTTACTCTCCAAATGATCAATTACTTTTCCAAACAATTTCTGAAATCAGTTCCATAATTTCGTTTTTTTATTAAAAATGTTGCTAACTGATAACTACATGTAGCTTAACCCTATATAGCCCGGGCTATTTTGAAAATGCATAGCCCGGGGGGGGGGGGGGGGGGGGGGGCTAATTTGGCCCCCCCCTAAGATCTCGGCCGCAAAGCGGCCGTTTGCCGCGAAAACTTGCACGCATGTTTAGTGAAGTGTATAGAATACTATGGTAATTTTAAATTTGTAGAAAAATGCATTATTTTTGCATAATTATGGTAATTTATGCAAATAAGGTCATAAATTCATATTTTTACCCATAAATCATATATTCTTCATAATTGAACATTGGTTTTCACTACATATGTTCTTTAGACCATTTGGAATAATAATACAACCAAAAAATTTGGAAGAGCCAGGTTCTTCCTTATGTGTTCAATTGTTTTTATAATTTCTTATGTATTTCTTTGTTTTTTTAGCTTATGTATTTTATTGTTTTTGTTGTTTATTTGATTTCTAACGATAAATCAACTACTATGAACCCGAAAACAAACACCTAAAATGTAAACAAGACCAAATAACCGATGATATATCTTTTTTATGAAAACTGATATTTCCATATGTTTTGTACACAAATCACAAAATTTAGCAATTTTCAGGCTGACATGCATAGACAAAAGGTCATGTGACTTCATAACGGTAGGTCCGATTTTCAAAAATTTTATTTCAAAAGATGCGCAAGACCCAATAGAAAAAAGTCATGAAATTTCAGCGCAAGTTTTTTTCGCGTTAACAAATTATCGCGAAAAAATGTCGAGGGGGGGGCCATTTTAGCCCCCCACCCCGGGCTATATAGGGTTAAACTACTGACACTAACACAACTTATAAGCAACAAAACACAATGAAATAGCACATAATTTTATGGTGGCAAGGAGGGGGGGGGGGGGGGGGGGGGTGGCAAGAGTTTAAACATAGTTTGATGAAAATAGTATAAAAAGGGTGCATGCCAGGTAGAACCTATCCTTTATATATTTTAATTGAATCTTCTTTTAACTGCACAAAATCTTCTTTTTCCTGTTCAATTCATAATCAATTCCTTTGCATTTTCTTTCCATGTTTACTTCTCCAACTTTGCTCGAGTGTTCTTGAAACATTACATCAATTATCTTAATTTGCATTGACTTTTCCTTTCTGCGTTGTATTACATTTACCTAAATCCATTACAATTACTGAAATGTTTCTTTGTATTACTTAACATGCTCCCCCCCCCCCCAATTTTAAAAGAATGATAAAGAATGATTCCATTCTTCGTCTTTCTTATTTAACAATTTTCTGTTAGCTTTTCTTGACACATAAGCATTCCATATAAGTGTGTGTTAGTCCTTATTGTAAAATATACTCTATCACAAAACACTTGAATGTGTTGCATTACAATTTTCTCATTGTTTATTTGAACCTATTTTCATACAGATGGGGAAATCTTTCCTAAAAGCACACAAATTTGCTCATGGACAGAAACTTTTTGTGAGTTGCGACTGTCTGTTGTTTTTGCCACTTGCGACTGTCTGTTGTTTTTGCCAGTTGCGACTGTCTGGTTTTTTTTTTGCCATCCGGTCAATTATTTTCATTTTTACCTTCCTCTTCCAATTTTCATTCCATACATTTTTCTTTTGCAGACCGTAATTCAAATTATTGACTGGCACAAAAACCCTGTGCATGCACAGAAATGTTTGTTTGCGACCATTTGTCACGTTTGTTTTCAGGTCAATTATTTTAATTTTCTTTAAAAAAATGCAGAACCACCTCCACTCCTTGAAGATGACGAACTTGCAGATTTAGAAGCCCAGAAGGCGAGAGAAGGTGAGATTCTATATGTAGAAAAGTGCAAAACAGTATAAACTACACTGGCTACCTTTAATATTGCTCTTCATTTTTGTTGTACCGTACTGACCGGCGTAATCGCCGCATACTTTTTCCTTGAAAAAACCCCGCAAAGTTGGGGTGCAGCGCGTACGCGGCGATAGTCAAATTTTCACTTTTCACTGGCCTCAAAACAACACATTTCAGCAGGTGTGGGACTATTTGTTGTATTGCACTGTATTGTTTTGCGTGATAAAACATTACAAAGCCAAATTGTCTACGTTTACCCTGGCCTAGAATAGTATTTCACCTTTTTTGCTGATATTTGCTAAATCCGATACGTTTTTAACTTCGAAGTTACGAAACAAACTACCACTGCCAGCGCCGTGCTTGCCTGCCATCGATCTACGTGCGTTATGGATGCATTGCATTGCACAGTAGTACAGGGTTCGCTGTAGTACAGTGCAGTAGGTACTAGAGTACGGTTCGGACATTTTGATCGAGATGGTACATCGTAACTCGTAGCTTGCATACAGTGTGCATGGCAGTTAAATAGCGCGATTGCGAGAAATGTTACGCGCCGCCGATTCCCTGCTTAAATTTGGCAAATTTTCCCCGCCGATTTTCTTGTTTTCGGCCGTTATTCCCTGCTTTTAAAGACGTTTCCATGAGATTCACCTTCATTATTATCCTCATAAATATTCCTCACCGTTATTTGCATTCTTGATTAAAGTTTCCCGTTTGGACAGAGAGCGGGCGCTCCTTAAAAGCAAGATGCATATAGGTGTTGGGGGGTGCTTGACGATGGTGTTCTACGGTAATAGAACATCGTCTTCCAGTCATATGTTATGACTTTATTTTAGGGCACAAAAGTATGAATGAATCTTTCAAGGTATTTATTTATTTTTTAAATTTATTTATTCTCCACTCATGGGATGGATTGCCCTTGTCAGCTAAAAGCTGTTTTTCAAAGGGGTCCAAGATTAAGTATTAAGTTAATGGATCAAGGTACCAAGGTACTCTTGATGTTGGTAACTTTGTTGTTTTGTGCAAATACATGTGCCAAGTACAAATGATTTGTTTGTTCATGCACAAAATACTTTACTTTGGAATGAATCATATTATTATAGCCACTATACTTCTTACCAATCTTCTAATCATTATAGACGAACAGGGGAATAATGATTTTCTTATAAACTTTTCCTTAAGGTCAAGTGCATATGAATTAGGTATGCAGAAGGTTTAAGTGATCCATTAACTTAATATTTTTCCAAAAGTGATACTTTCTTGTGAAAAAAAAGAGATAATTTCATAGAAAAGGAACAGTGTTTACAAATTGAAAAAAAGAATAAAAAAAACAATATATGTCTGATTTTATCCCGAACGTTTGCATGAAGCAGCTGAATTGCAATACTCTGGGACGATTCAGTATCCCAATTGGGATACCTTTGGCTATATAGCTATCATAAAGCATCTGTAATGCTTTTTAATTCAATCTTAAATATCTCCATAATTAGGGAGACATTTGAGAAATCAAAACCCATTTCATTCTTCTGTTAGCATAAGCAAAACAACAAGGTACAAGAGCAGCGTGAAAGTGATTTAAAAAATTTTTTACTAAGTTAGTGGATCACTTTAATAAAGCTAATTTCTTATTTTGTCATTCTATTTTCAGAACCAGGTGCAGTCACTGACAAACGCACAGAGGGCGGGGCTGAAATAGATGATAACAGCTCTCCTGTGTAAAGGAGTGAAATGGTTAGAAGATGACAAGTGGAGAATTTGCAAAAGAGGCCAAGTACATGTATATCCGAGGTGGATTTCCATTTCTTGCTATATTTCTACATGCAAGAACGTAATTACACAATAACTTTTGATATAAAAGTTTGATAAAGACTGGGTAGATACAGTTATGTTTTGACAATCATCAGCAACATCGATATCTACTACTAAAGATTATGTAGAACACGTTTGCATGCCTAATTTAGATAATTTGCTGTTTTTACTTACTTCGAGAGTATAAGTAGACATAATTATTGTCTAGTTTTTGATACTTTTGTATTTGTTTTAACCTATCCATCTCATGAGGAGAAGGATTGTTAAGCATTCTATTTTTTGCCCCAAAAAGATTATGGTGAATGAAGAAATACTTAGGAAGTAGGTTATGTGCCATAAATGTTTGGCTTCGTAATCAATAGGACATCAGTTTTTTTTTAGTTCACTGTTAACAGTTTTTTGTTATCGTAAGTTTGTTGTATGAGAATAAAGTAATTGGCAAACCTAGGGTTGCTAGAGATGCATATCGTGAAAACAAAACATTTAAATGCATACTGTACTATGCTCAACATAACTACATGTATGCCAAAATTATTGATAGTAGTGTTATTTGTTTATTTTCTCTTTGCCGATTGGCTTGTCATTGATTAAGTGCCATTCCCCATTTTGTGCCAAAAATGCAGCTGACCTTTTTGTTATTTTTGTTTGTTTTTTTACAATTAATTTGCCAAAGAATTAAAAAGTAATGATTTTGGAAGAAACTGGTGCTTTGTTTGGTGGATTTTGATTCCTTTGTTTAGGATTGAACTCCAATGCTTGAAATATGGGGACAATTAGGCAAGGAAAGAGTTCTGAAAACGACTTTGAATTTTTTGTTGATAACCAGTTTACTTAAACAGAAGTTGTGAGCAATTTCATAGAAAAGTTTCAAAAGTAGAAATATTGTCTGATACAGTGATTTATTATGCTTGTGTAATTGAATTGGTAGAAGTTTTATTTTGAGCATATTTAGTGTCTTCTCTTTTTTATTTAATAGTTACATCAAATGTTGATGAAGACCATAAGATGTGTGAAACGTTTTTTTTAATAATTATGTTAATGTTAATATGTTACCCATGGTCAGTGGTGTGATAGGAATGTTTTTGTTGGTTTTTGCCATAAAATATCATTCCAGTTTAGAAGGTCTAAAACAGAAGTATCAAGGCAAACAGAAATATAAGGCAGTATTTGTTTACTTTGCTATTTTTACCACACACTTTCTAAAGATATCAGCAAAAGAATATATGGGAGTAAGTGTTTACTGTGATATGTTACATTCTATTTTCATGTTTTTTCTTGTTAATTAAGAAAAGACAAAAGATATTCATAACATACTGGGCCTCACATTCATGACGTCTCGACAGTTGCTCATTCCATTTCATTGCAATAAATGTACACACCCGTTTGTCATGAGGAACAACAATTCCTGTTTGACTAATGAAGATTGTGACCGGCTATAGCAAAACCTGGCACTTGTCGGTAATTCATGTTTTCAAGAAATGGGTATTTTAAGTTCACACAATGTGTGTAAAAGACCTATGATTGTAAAAATTGAAACAATCATATCTTCGCCAATTATTGATCAATTTGTTAGAACAAAGCATCAAATGAAAGCTTGTGATGAGGCCTTTGTAATGGTATGAAAATCTACATTTTGATTTTTACGGACAAGTGCCGTGTTTTACTATAGCCGGTCACATATGATGTGGTAATCACTGCAAGGAATGCTCTAAATAAATAAGTGTATATTTTTGCCTGCCTCTATTTCACTGCATGTTTTTTTTTCTCATGTCCTACATGTACATTCCATACATTTTGAAAGTGTTGCATGCATCAAATATTCTGTGTTTCCTTCGTTTTCAGTTCAGATAGTGTGTAACTTACCAATTGCATTTTTATTTGTTTTTCCTCAGTTTTGCAGGTACTTTTACACACCGTTCTTTAATAACTTGAATGTCTTCATGTTGATTTCCGGGTCTTCCTCTCTTTCTACTGCCTTGAACCATTCCAGACACCACACCTTTCCTTAATCCTCTGTCTCTGCACATCGGCCTAGGTTGCTTCATCCAGGCATGGAGTGATTTTTGTCTTTGAATGGTATGTAGTATAAGAATTACAATTTCTGAAGAACAAAGGATGAATTCAACCATGGTTTATGCAGTTACTCTGTTATGGTGATGAGGGACCCATTTAAAAAGTCACAAACATTTTGCATATTGAAGATGGAATGTTAATTCCTTGAGCCAATAAGAAGAATGTCTGTTTTCTCATGGTTCAGTTTATGGAAATTACTGTCCATCCACATCTGCATCTCGGTCATACAGTCCTGAATCTCCCGACATTCAGAAAGGTCTGAAACGCCTGGCTTGAAGGCAACATAGAGTGCGAGTACCGGCAGCGTAGAGATGATAATTGATGTTGTGACGCTTTGCAATGTCCCCCACGGGTGAAATGTACATGTCAAATAGAATAGGTCCCAGGACAGCTGATTGTGTTCTTGAAGTAGGTTGTTTGAGAGCGTGACTCGGCATTGACAGACTGGTGCGAGTTGCACGTCTTATGAGGTAGGGTTGAGGCAGCATTGCTTTCAGGTCCGAAGGACATATACCTGTGTGCATCTTGTAGAGGACTGCAGCAGCAGCTACTTGCCGTCTATGTTGTAGAGAGGGGATGTTCAGTTCAGAGCGTGCCACTTTTCCATCCACACCGATAATGCGCAGGGCTTTGCTCTGGATACGGTCCAGCAGTCCAAGTGTTGTAGCGGATGCGTTCATCCAACACAGAGAGGCATATTCCATGATGCTGCGAATTTGAGCCTTGTAGACCATGACTTTCCCTGTAGCATCTAGCTTGGTTGACATCCTTAAGATGAACCTCCTTGACAGTCATGACTACCGTAGTGGTGTTTGCTTCTTGAAAAAACACACTTTGTATTTCTTTCTGGTTTAGTTTGAAAGTTTTAATTAAGTTATAAGTTGAAACGTCAATAATTTTTGTTATATTTCTGTGATTTCGGGGTTAGAGAGTTTTAAATTAAATATCTGAATTTTTTGTTTTCAAATACAATGTAACTCACTCTATGTGAGAAATGCTTCGGTCAAGCTGTGATCTCTGTGCTGATAGTTTACTCCTTGCAACCTGGTGATGTCTGTGAAGCTTGTACAGACACAGGCTCTGTCTCTGTTCTCTGGGTGCAATCTGCGGCTGAAGACAAGCAACTAAAATCAATCCTCCCCTGAAAGTTGATATCAATTATGGCCTGCGTTGTGCTTCTGTGGTCAAACTGCAGGCTGATTGACATTTCATGTATGAGTCGTTAAGATTAAAGCGTCATGAAGTAGATGCTCTCTCCGCTGAATAGTTTCCTCCTTGTGGCCTTGTTGGTGTCTGTAATGCTTTGACAGTCACAGACTGTGTCTGTGATGCTTGTACAGACGCAGACTCTGTCCGTGTTCTCTGGGTGCAATCTGCGGCTGAAGACAAGCAACTAAAATCAATCCTCCCCTGAAAGTTGATATCAATTTGATTTCGTGGGTGAGTCATTTAGATTAAAGGGTCATGAAGTAGATGCTCTCTCCGCTGAATAGTTTCCTCCTTGTGGCCTGGTTGATGCCTGTAATGCTTGTCACAGACTCTGTCCTAGTTGTTGCCACAACCTGCGGCTGAAGACAAGCAGCCTCCAGCAACTATAACCGATCCTCCTTCCCTGATCCTGATCCTTCCCTGATCCTGATCCTGAAGGATGAATGAATAATGTATCGTGTCCTTGCCGTGAATCTACAGCCTTTGCCAGTACTGAAGGATAGAGACCCCCCACTGGTGTCCTCTGCAGAGCTAGCATGTCATACAATATTGAATGTAGCAGAATGATAAATCATTGAGTAACGTTGCTTCCCGGGTCATTGGGAAGTTTTGTAGCTTCTAGTGCAGCTGAAAATGAGGCAAGGTTCTTCTCAGTTGAGACTTTGCTGTCAAATCTGAAACCTGTTCTAGTAGTAACGAATAGAGTGGATGGGCAACTTACATTATGACAGGATGATAAGTCTAGGAGTAGTGCTACTGTCCAGGACATTGGAAAGTTGTGTAAGTTCTAGAGCTGCTGTAACTTGGTTGCTGCTGCTGGTTGTGTTGGTGTTCTGGGTCGTGGGCCGAGTCGTGGAATTCCAGTTTTTTTGTGAGGTCTTGTGATGTTCGTGTTTCCAGTGTTTAGGCAAAGATGGTCGTGTAGGCTTTCTTCTCGTTGCTTCCAGGTCAGGTGTTGTAAGACGCTTTCTGTAATGATCACGGGCATCTCCAGACTTAGTTGTGTGGGTGTTCTGGGTCGTGGGCTGAGTCGTTGGGTCGTAGTTTTCAGTGAGGTTCTGTGATGTTCATGTTTCTGGCGTTTTAGCAAAGATGGATGTGTAGGCTTTCTTCTCGTTGCTTCCAGGTCTGGTGTTGTAAGGCGTCTCTTGTAGGTTTTCAGTGAGGTTCTGTGATGTTCGTGTTTCCGGCGTTTTGGCAAAGATGGATGTGTAGGCTTTCATCTCGTTGCTTCCAGGTCGAGTGTTGTAAGGCGTCTTTTGTAGACCGTTGGAGTTCTGGTAACCATGCTTCTTATACGCCTCCTAGGCTCTACTCCCCGGTGTCTGGAAGTCTCATGTGCTTTCATTACATCACGGCTTCGCGTTTTGTGTTAACAGAACTGGCAGTCCCAGAATGCTTCGTGGGGTCGTGGTGTGAAATGGAACCCTGTCTTTTTTATGGGATGAGAATGATGTATTAAAAATGTCAGCTGAATGTCTAGGGCGATGTTTGTGCATTCATACAGCAGGATGACAAAACAGTTGAAATGGTGTAGTTGGTGAGAAAGTAGTTTCCTAATGTATTCATTTGTTCCCAAGAATGATAATAGAACAGCTTACAACATCAAGTGATGCAATGACAACATAACCAATATGATGAAAAGAAAATGTACCTATGTAGCTAAGAATAATATTAATTTTTTCTTCCAATATTCAGAGACAACGTGGGCATCGGGCTTGAATGGCGCTACGATTGCAGTGTATGGAAAGATGGCTGTAGAGACTGGTCAAGACGATAGGACCTCACAGTTGATCCAATTATAAGTGATATATGCAGGCAATCACAAGACGGTACCTTGCCTCACCTATCACAATGTCTGAGTGATTGATTGCAGCGGTGTCAGCAGTGGCTTGGCAACCGACTTCTTCCACCATTCTCTGTCCTTCGCCTTTATCAGTAGCTCGCTCGCCTGCCCATTCATTGATGCCATCATCTTTTAACCCCTGTCACCCCCCCCCCCCCCCCCCCAACCTTTTCTCCATCCTTATGCTATGCCTTGTAGCACCAGCTTGGCAAGTTGTTACAATCACAATCCTAAGATGCGTCAGTACCATCTAAGTTAGAGTCTCTTCATTGTCGTGGTGGTGGGAAGAGGAGCAAAACCATGTTAGTGATGACAATGACAATGGCCCGTATTCACAAAGGAGGTTTGTACAAACCCCGGTTCAAACCGCGGTTTACATCTAGGGAATGCCAATTGTAAACTGATGGAGAGAGAATGTGTACCATCAACATTGTTAACAAGTAAGGAATTTACATTCTCTCTCCATCAGTTTACAATTGGCATTCCATAGATGTAAACCGCGGTTTGAGCCGGGGTTTGTATAAACCTCCTTTGTGAATACGGGCCATTAAAGTTCCTTTTTGAGGCGTTCACAAGTGATCCACAAGCTCTCAATTTCCTCCTGGTTTGGACAAATCAAGAAATTTCAAATCTGTTTGATTCTGTTAAAAATACCTTTCAGCAATATCCTATCCTTAGAAATGTATGCAGTGGGGTGAAAACTTGATGCATAATTGGATGCATGGGTTTGGGCTTACTCGGTCGGTCCTCTCTTGGCAAATTGTGGAGCACCTGTGTGGTGAGATCTGTCACCATCTGGTCTTGGCTTCAAACTAAGTTCCTTGTCTGACGATGGCGAGATTTATAATCGCTGCATTGGCGCCTTCTTGGTCATTCTCCTTGATGGTGAAAACTTGACAATGATTGGTCCTGTATGTTTCTGCTTGCGTGTTCCTCTTGGAAAATTGGGATGTGTTTGGTCGCTCTCTGGTCCTGGCTTCTGCAAGCAATCAATGTGAGAGTACTGCTCTGTACTATTTGTATGTGCAACAATGGTGTGATTTCTTTGATCGGAATGGATCGCTTCATTTGAACCGAAGTTCTCAGGCTGCATCGATTCTGCATCTCACTTCAGGTAGCATCACCAAGAGAAGTCTTGAATGAACTTTAGAGGTCTGATGTGCTTTCTCGAAGTTTGGTAGCTTTGTTTGTTTCCTTATCAATTTGTAATCACCAAAGTTCTGTATGATTTTTTTTCTGGAGCATTCAATGCAGTGATTATCTTTACCAAGTGTACAGTTGAACCTTGTTATAATGAGTGCTATGGGACCTTGAAAAATACCATGTAATATCAGGTATGTTGTTGTACTTGAATATATCGGGGCAAACCCTAACCCAAGCTAACAAACCTGATTAGACTCAACAATGATGATGTGTTAGGATTTTAGATGACAGTGACAAACAATAGTCCAATTTGATGTATGCTACTTCTCATTTTTTTTTTAGCAAGAGTAGTATTTTGTGTTATAATCATATACTCTAATTACAGTAATGTTTGTGTTTGATTAGATTAGTATGATGAGTAAGATATGATGATGTACATAAGACAGTTAGAGTGCCTCTGTGGGTTTATTAGAGAGAAGTTTATGCAATGCATGTTCTGTAAGGTCATCACAGGATGGTTATAATTTTAAGGCTGACTTTTTGTATTGTTCATAAATACAATTATATTATATATGTTTGATTATGATAAGTTACATGTTCATGTATATAACAGTAAAGCAACTTCAAATTATTGTTTTGTTAAAAGTTGCAAATATGTATTGCACCAACAGTATTTTTTGTACATGTTCACAAGCTACATGATAATTATGCACAGTATAGAGAGTTCAATTATTTTGTACTTAGTCAACTCGTAAAGAAAGAGCGTATTATTTAGTTTGTTGTAAAGCTTCCATTGAGCAGTCTTCCATTATCGCTCTACAATGTATTCATTTTTTATAAAGTACTATTTGAAAGTTTTTTATATTCATTAGACGATAGTTTTTACCATGTTTTGCTACAGTTCAGAAGCATAAATAAAAGAACTCTTTATCGTAAAGTTCATTTCAGTTGTACACTTTCTACATTACTGTGCCATCTGTCTATGGGCGTTGATCATTACGTACATGTATATAATACCTATTGTTCAGCGGGGGATGACTGAATAGAATCCGGGGGGGGGGGGGGCACTGATGTATAATGTAAGACGGGTATGTGCCTCTTAAAAGAACCCCGTTTTCACACCAGATTGCCGCTCTCAAGATACCCGATCTTCAAAAATTGCCGCTCCATTTTTGTAGCTCTGAAGACCCTATATTTTGTGCTTGTAGTCGGCTCTTAAGACCCCCTTTTCAGAGTTCCGCGGGGCACACCCCTGTCAAAAAATAATTTGAGTGCCCCCCCCCAGGAATAGAACATCCCGCTGAACAATAGGTATTAATTACAGATGGACGCCCATGCTGCTGTCACTCCTTAAAGTGATCCATTAACTTCAGAAGATTGTTTGAAAAGCGATATTTAAGACTTCAATCATTATACCAATATCATAAGATTCTTATGTTATGATTCTTATGTAGTTTCATAGAAAAGGAACACTGTTTACCATATGAATTTTGTTGTTAAATATCAGATTTAAACACCCACTGCCCATTAATTTTGACAATCAAAAATTGTTCCTGGAATGATTTACATTTAATCAGAGATATCTCCATACTTAGGGAGACATTTGACAAATATAAACCATTTTCATTCCTCTGTTAACAATAGCCAACCAACAAGGTATTTTGGTTGAATTTGACAAAGTTAATGGATCACTTTAAAAATGTCAACACTCAACAATGCCCATCAAGTCAAACATAACACACACTTGTGAAGGCAAATAGAATCAGTGGATATACTTCTATTCATGAATATATGCAATTTAAAACAGTTTATTTACAATTAAATAATATAACGTTTGTCAGTGGACGGTTTTTTACATGTAAAGAAAAAAAGTACACACAATATGTAGACATTTTGAAGTTCTCCAGACATATAAATTCTATACAAAAATACATATTCTGATAATGGACCCCTCTCTTCTGAAAAAGGCATATATATTTGTCTTCCTGCATTTATTATCCTGTTCATATTCATGATATTCCCCACATGCACAATTTGCGAGTACCAAGTGGTTACCATAAGCCCACTAAATTTAATTAAAAAGAAAGCCATGGTACAGGTGATAAAGCAGAACAAGATTCTCATTCAATATGTTTCGTCTCCAAAAGAAACGAAATTTGGGGATTAGAGTGCCCTGTTGGAATGTAGTTTGCACCAAACACCAAACAGATTGCATGTCATTTTGAAGAACTCGAACATCATCTCAGCAAGTATAGAAAAGATGACTTTGGTAGAGGTACCATAACACATTTTTTAGTAAATGTGTGCATGTAGGGTGGGATGCTGGTAATGGGAACGGGATATTATTTTATACAGTGGAACCCCGTTATAACGAGGTCCTTGGGACCATGGTAATCACCTTGTTATATCAGGTATCTCATTATATCAGGGTCAAAAAACAAAGATATATAAAGAGCTGGGACCAGCAAAATTACCTTGTTCTAAGAGGGTTTTGTTATATCAGAGCTCTTTATAACGAGGTTCCAATGTATTACCTTGTTATAAGAGGGTGTTGTTATATCAGAGCTCTTATTAATGAGGTTCCACTGTATTACCTTGTTATGAGAGGGTGTTGTTATATCAGAGCTCTTTATAATGAGGTTCCACTGTATTACCTTGTTATAAGAGGGGTTTGTTATATCAGAGCTCTTTATAATGAGGTCCCACTGTATTACCTTGTTATAAGAGGGTTTAGTATATCAAAGGCTAAGCTCATTATAACGAGGTTCCCCTGTATTACCTTGTTATAAGAGGGGTTTGTTATATCAGAGCTCTTTATAATGAGGTTCTACTGTATTATGTTTGGAATGTCTGTTCAGCTTTTCTTTCCCCCACCTCAAGAGCGTAGCGTGGTCGGATTGATTTTAAGGGCACACTCTTATGTATGTATTTCTTTATTTTGTGAAGGATTTCCCCCTTATGTTTTGTTTATTGTTTTTTAAAAATAAAATAACGGGCTATTAGAGGGAGAATGGGAGTCTCCTTGGTACTAGACCACTGTCCCACCCCCTGATCATGTTCACAATGTCTTGTTTCAGCTGGTTCAATCTTTAGTCATATGTATTTGATGGAATTTACAAGCAAATATGGCTATGAATGTCTATTTGGCTGTCTGTCCATCCAACTCCTCCATCCCCGCCCCCCTCCGATCCCCTGACCATGTGTAGAATAACTTGATCATCTGGTTCTACCCCTTTACAATATTCCCATCTAAAGTCCTTTGATGAAATGTACAAGCAAATGTGGCTATAGATAAATAGGGTCTATTCCGCCGTCTGCTCCTCCCCACCCCCCTCTGCTGCCTCTGCCTGCTCCCCCTCCGCTGGGGCCTCAGGGGCGGGGGCCTCGGGGGCAGGGGCGGCCTGCTGCTCCCCTCCCTCCTCCATGGGGGTCTCCTCTTGTTGTTGTTGGCCTTCGGTTCCTTCTGCAGCTGCGGCTGCCCCCTGGATGATTTTAAAATGATTGAAATAATCAAATTAGATACACATGAACCAAATAATGCAGTATAGTCAAACTGTAATATCTGTGGCCATATGCCAACAGTTACCATGAAACTTCATTATTAAAGGGACTTAGTAACATTGTCCAAATCCTCAAAATAAAATTGTAATTCTAGCGGTTCCTTTATACCTTGTTGTATTCGTATTAACAATAAAATCATGGGACAGCTTTCGGTTTTTCAAATTTCCCTTTCATTACAAAGATATGTATGATTGAAGTATTTAGATCAGAAAATCTCCGGGCGAGATTTTCATCCCTGTACAAAGTGATTGCAGTGAGTTGGTGAATATCACCCAATATCACTTTGCATTTTCGCTCATTACTTGGCCATACATTGTCCATTTGACCTGAAATTTTCACACAATTCCCTGAGGACATATGAGATAACAACAGTATACATTGCATCAACCATTCATCAGTTTTTGCACATCTCAACAAAGTTACTAGATCCCTTTAAGAGCTCTGATGGAACAAAACCCTCTTAGCGAGGTAATTTTCATGTTCCCAAGGACCTTGTTACAGAGACAAATTTGGAACGCCAATTAGACCGCGGGCCAAACCGTGAAAATCGCCTTATTTCTTGACTTTCGTATCTCACCTCTGATATCTACCTAAATTTGGGCATGGGGGTAGTGAAAAAAATCACTGAACACAAATTTAAATGTCGTCAAGCTCAAAAGATGCACATTTTTTCAAAAAGTGGAAAAAACTTGATTTTTTTTTTGTTACAACACTCTGAAAAATAATCCAATCCCAGTGCATCTCTCATTTACATAACGTAACGCTGTCCCATAAGCTAGAGCAAATCAGATTGCTTGTTTTATCGTTGTGCTAAAAGTGTATTTTGATGCGATGTGATGATACAAACTTTATCTGGATTTTGTTGTATACATGGAATCTCAACTCACAGTAAATTAGTTCGTTTAGACGAATTAATTCTAAAGAGATAAGGAATGAGTACCACTTTGAAAAATTACCAAAAACACATTTGAAGTTGAAAAATAATTTTACGAAAAGAGACCGATACGCCGCTAGCACTTCGGGTAACGAAGATCAACAGGCTATTGCCGCCTGAGCTCCGGGGTGACAGGGAGGCATAATGCAATCGCCATCAGCATGAATCTGGGACGTAGTACTTTCTTCAGTTTACCACAAATGTAGAAAATAAAACAGAAAAAAGGCTTTCCTCCCATATTCATGCTGGTGACGTTTGTGTTGTGCCTCCCTGGTGCCTCCTTTCGTAGCCGACCAGTGCCCCAGAGGCCCAGGAGGAGCATGTTGATGTAACATACATCATATAATTTAGCGCAACAATAAAACAAGCAATCTGATCGGCTCTTGCTAATGGGATCGCATTACGTTCCAATGAAAGATGCACTGGGATTGGATACATTTCCAAATTGTTGTAATTTTTTGAAAAAATGTGCATCTTTTGAGCTTGACGACATTTTGGAATGTTATTATATTATATTTATGTACAACATATTATGTAAAAATAAGATAGATATGGTAGGTGAGGCACGAAACGAACAAATTTCGACCGACGGCCCGCGGTCTAAATATATTGGTGAATATGTTTGTGTTGCAAAAATCAATAAATAACTTAATCACCACATAAAATATAATAACAAAACAAAGAAAAAATACAAAATACTTCATGCAATATTATGCAAATAAAATGCAAACATAAGCCATGCAGAATGAAGGAATAATGGTGAGTGTATGGAGGGAATATCTGGGAACAATTTGTACACACAAAATAAATGCTAACATCCAACTTATTCGACACACGTGATTACCCACCTACAGAAATGAACAAAAAAAACTAACAAACAAATGCATGCACCTCCTCTCTATCTCACTCCATCTACCCATCACCCACCTTCTGCGTTTCTTGATCTGGACCTCCTCAAACAAACAAACAATCTAACAAACAAAAGCACATTCCTTCCTCTCTATCTCACTCCCTGCACCCATCACCCACCTCCTGCGTTTCTTGGTCAGCAGTACTCTCCTCCTGGACCTCCTCTCCCTCCATCACAGTCTCCAGGTTGGGGGCTCCTGGCAGGTTGGAGCGCTCCTTGGGAGGTTGGGGCTTCTCAGCGGCTTCTGCCTCGGCCTGTGCTCTCTCTTCAGCCTTTATGTGAGAAAAGGTTTGGTGCAACAACAACTTGGGGTGAGGGATTGCAACTTAAAACAAAATAAAACTTTCATGCTAACAAATTTATAATTTATAATGTGTTTTCTGCTTTTTTCAGCCTTTTTGCGAGTACATTTTGGTGCAACAACTTGGGGTGAGGGATTGCAAATTAGAAGAAAAAAAAACTTTCATGCATACCTTTTTTCAAAATAATATTTGTGTGGTTAAAAAAATGCAGTAAATTCTTTCGCTCTCTATTCTGCCTTTCTAGAATATAATTTATGGGATGCAAATTTGGTGAAATGACTTCCATTTTTTTATTGTTTTGATTTTATTGTGCAATACATAAATGCATTTTAAAATTGTGATGTGGAACAATATAATATTGATTAAGCAAAATGATAACCCACTTTATGGTACAAACAAATTTGCAAGATCAAATTTTACATGCAAAATCAAAATATTGAAGCAGTGATTAAATAAGTAGCAATACATGGAACATGCTTCACAACAACCAAAAAAATACTTTTTTTTTCACGAGGGCGATTTTGAAAATTTTGAGGGAGAAAAACGCCCTCGTGAAATTATTCACGAGGGCTATTTTGGGGCTCACGGGGGCTCTTTTTTTTTTACATCGTTTTCACTGCTCAAGGGTCTAATAAATGATTATCATGATGTGATCTATCCGATTATGCCATGTTTGGTACATTTCTGGCGCTTTCCGATCATGCAAAAAGATGTAAAAAAAAAAAAAATAAAATAAAATTTATTTATTTTCTTTTTTTTCTTTTTCGCCCCCGTGCCATGTGGCTCACGGGGGTGATTCCAAAGGTATCGGAGGCGAATCGCCCGTCGCCCCCGTGTATGTATTTGGTTGCTTCACAAGGCCTACATGATACACATTACACCAGGGGAAAAAATACACGGGGGCGGCGGGAGAATTTGCCCCTGAAATACCCAAAAGAGGGCTGGAAAAAAAAAAACAAAAAAAAAAGCCCTGGAAATTTGTAGCCCCCAAAATGATAAAAGTAGCCCCCGAAACATCCATGAAATTAGATAGGGAGCCCCCGAAATAAAAATATTAAATATTTCCCTGCATTACACAGACGGATAAGAAACTATGTTTAACATTATTTTGCATTTTGATATTTACAAGATTCAAAGCTATATTCTCAGGTAAGTATGACACTGATTTCAAAATCATATATGGCCAAAGTGCTCATAAGGAGTTGTGGTTATCTGCAGGGTCAAGATTTAAGTCTCTTTTGAAAACAGACTTGTGAACTGCTTTGCTAACATAAGTGTGAGGATTTTGGCATTATTACGCCATTCATGTATGAAGTGGTGATTTTGATAGTTTCATATTAACTCATGAAAGAGAATTCAGAAAACGAGTCGAGAAATGCCGAAAACTGTCAAGTATCAAAATTAAAAACATTGTCTTGATATTTCTGTGAACTCTTTCCTTTAACAAATCCACCTTCTTACCTCTCTAGCTTCCCTCTCCTCCTGCGCTAACCTCTCCGCTTCCTCCCTCATCTGTTCTTGTCTTTCTCTCTCCTTCTCAGCCTCATCTCTCTCCATCTCCAGCCTCTTGGCCAATTCAACTTGCTGAAAAATAAAAGAACAACAAAATATTTGCAAAACTGCATTTCATTCTTGTTTACCTACACCCATTTCATAAAACTGTTGCAATTGTTGTAAGTGTCCAATTATTGTAACTACCATGGCAACAGCTGTTGACAAGTGCAAGTTGACAATTGCAAGTGTTTTATGAAATGGGCTACTGTCTTCTTCAACTCTCTCCATTTCCAGCCTCTTGGCAAATTCAACTTGCCGGAAATTAAAGACAAAATAATAAAGAGTAATAAACCATTATTAAAAAAAAAAAAATTGTGTTGACTACATTGCAAAAATTAGCAAAACTCTTTTAGTTTCTTTTCTCATCTGCTCTTGTATTTCCTTCTCAGCCTCAACTCTCTCCATCTCCAGCCTCTTGGCCAATTCAACTTGCTGAAAAATAAAAGAAGAACAACGAGTATTATAAACCAGTATAATGTATCTGTTCTATTTGAAAAAAACACTGTCCTTGTTAATCTTCAACTCTTTACATTTCCAGCCTCTTGGCCAATTCAACTTGCTGCAAATGATAGAAGAAAGCAATAAATAAAGAGTAATAAACCAGTATCTTGACTGAATTTGCAAAGTCATGTCTATATTTTGTCACGTTTGTTATATCTTCTTTCTCCTTTGAACTCAGCCTCAACTCTCTCCGACTACAGCCTCTTCGCCAATCCAACTTGCTGGAAATTAAAGAAAGCAATGAATAAAGAATAATAATGCAGCATTTTGACAAACAATTTGTATTGACTAAGTTGCAACAATTAGCAAAACTCTAGATATAATTTTTTTGTTGTCCTTCCTTCTCCTTGATCCTTCTCAGCATCAACTCTCCCCATTTTGGCAATGAAAGAAAATATAATAGAGGGAATAAACCAGCATTTTGTGTATAATGACCACCTATTAAGCATCCCGAAGTAATCGCGAAAATAGAGGAGGGGGAGGGGTGGGGGGGGGCTAAATCAGCCCCCCCAGTCTTTTTAGGGTTAAAGGGAAACAAGAAAAGTGGCAATTGTAGACAGGTGTCCTCTATAGCCAGGTTCGATAACAATGTCATGTTTTGCAGGGGATCAATTTGATGGCCACTATAGGCAGGTTAGCTGCTATAGAAAGTCTAACTCTAGTCTAAGATAGGTTATATTTTCTTCTAACAACAAATAAACTGACCAGAAACTATGAAAAGATAGGTGATAAATAAAATTGGGAATGAAATCATGCTTACTCACCTCCATAGCAAACAGTTCATTTTCCTTGAACTTGTACAGCCACTGTGCTAGGTACTCTATGGGGTCCATAGGTCTCTTCTCCACAACCTCACCCAGCGCTCTCGTCAGGCAGTTACCAAGGTGCTTCTTCAGGTATTCCGTATCCATGGTGACAATTTTTCGGGTTCTATATGAAGAAAATAAAAAAAGGAAGCACATTTGATGGATTGAAACATTTCCAGATACAACTATATAAAGCGAGTTCTACATGGAGAAATTAGTTAACAAAGTATAGCACATTTGATGATTGATTCAACATTGTTCAGATGTATAAAACAAATAAAAACAACCAAAAACAAAACAGAGACTACAAAACCCGGCCAGGGATGGAACCCGACCAGCAAAATGACAGCGAGAACTTGGAAATTAGATTTGCCGCAAATGCACTGAACATGTGCATCAAAACTCAGTGAATATCGAGCTACGAGTACGAGCTTCTGGCTGCTCCGTCTTCTTTATCCATGATTAATTGAGCTGTTACAATCCAAAAATAAAAATGTTGTTATTATAAATATAATCTTCCGTTTTTTAAACGTTTGAAGTGGAGAGCTTTTAAAACTTTTATTTAATTTTATATAATCACCTCGATTCTCGATATTGTAAATCTACCATTTGGCATTTGTTGTTCATTCTGATAAAAACTTACACCGATCGGACCGCAATGCTAACGTAGCACTTGCAGTGCCTTCGCTCGACAATTTTTTTCTTCGCACAATGCCTGGCTAAGACCAAGACAAGTGGGATTGTTAATTCAACACAACGGCAGCATTGCAATTTGCATTATTTGGCTTTATTAGTATTACCATTGTCTTGAAAGACTTGATCATCAGCGCTCAGAGACAGAGTCGGCTGTAAACTATAAAATTAAAGGTTCATCACCACAAGTTCAAATTACAATAATAACAATGTCAATGGCATGCAATGAATATGGCAATACTAACTTAAATAAGTAATGCCACTTGTCGACATTGTCATGAATGATGATTGAGAATCCAATGCCAATGCAATGGCATGCAAATAATGGCCAAAGTCAAAGACGATGAACAGATGAACGTAATTCAAATTGCATTTTCAGGCAGAAAAGGGTTAATACAGCATACATCCTCAACTAGAAATACAGTACATGATACTTACATAGTATGGAAAAAATAGTTTACCGTGATAATTGGGGAGACGTCCTATCAATTCCTTTTAATTTGAGAAACAACACGATTCAATGCAAGCGATAATATGTTAGCTGTATGTTGCTAAGGCACAACACGCAGCTCTATGGCTCTATTTGGAGCGCATGTAGAACGACTAATGAATTATGCATGTTACGTCATACGCCACCTTATGAATAGTCAGCTCTACAACGTGACTTAGACCCGCTGCCGCTTGCTAAAAACAGCAGTTCATTCAATATCAATTTACTAATTTAGGTTTTGATATATATATATAATAATGAATATTTTACATGGTCTTTTACATTAGTATGATTTTGTTTTATCTGTACAAGTTTGTGCGAACTGTGAACCCAACCATCACAAATTAATGAATCATACATTTTTGTAAAAAAAAATTGTAATACAATTTATCTATTTATCTATTTATCTAATAATTATTTCAAAAGAAATCGGATTATTAGTTCGTTTGTCAATTTGGGTTTCTTTGAATCCGAAATGCTGATAGATAGAAAGATAGCTGGATAGGTACTATATAGTATATATACATACCTATACAGCTATCTTTCTAATCTTTCTATCTTTCTATCTATCTATCTATCTATCTATCTATCTATCTATCTATCTATCTATCTATCTATCTATCTATCTATCTATCTATCTATCTATGACTATCTATCTATCTATCTATCTATATAGCAAAACATCAACAGTTAATAAATACTCTTTGAAAATATTTGTTAGATAACTATAACAAGTCAACAAAACAAACGCTATAATTCCATGGTACTGAAGTTTGTTATTCAATCACTTTCGACCGGTTTCGTACTCTTCACGTTTCTGGAGTACGAAACCGGTTGAAAATGATTGAATAAAACACTTAAAAAAACTACCATGGTCCATATTTTGACAGCCCCATCAATCTAAGACAGACTCCCCCCCCCCCGCCCCTCCTCCCCCCCCCCCGGTCCATATTTTGACAGCCCCATCAATCTACGACAGACTCCCCCCCCCCCGCCCCTCCTCCCCCCCCCCCCACCCCGCCCGCTGAACCGATTTTGATAACAAAGTTTATTATGTCTTTATACTGTGTGCTTTTTCAAATTGTACACCTAGTTTGTTTTTACCTCATATTTATATAAAGATATTATAAATTATAATAATATCATAAATATATCTTGAAGCGCCCTCTAATCGAAAACTATCCTATGAAATGAAATGTTGGCCTTCCTGTTGAATATTCATGAGGCGTTTATTCTTGTTTGTCACTCTACTTGCGCTCCAAAATTTTAAGCAGCCTCGTTCCGAATGATGAAATATTCTCTTATCATTAAGTATTTCTTTGTATTAAATAAATTTATATTTATCAAACAAAAATACTTAGTTCACCTAATAGTATATTATTAATTTGTAAGACATACAACTTTATATTTTTATACAATGAATATTAAAAGTTAACAATACAGTATGAGCCTCTTAATGAATATTCATATCAATCTCGTGACTGAAAGTGTCGTTCAGGAAAGGTAAACATATTTCCAATTTTCTCGATAGAACAATTACATTTCTAGGCTTAACTGCAGAATACCCCACCACTCGACTGTATGAACGTAGGCAGCCTACGTTGCCTACGTTGCCAATGCAATGTCGCCGGTGCATGCAATTTGACACGGGTTTGCATTGCAAGTCCGATCGGCGATCCGATCCGGCCGGTACATAGGCGATCCGATCCGGTATATCCGGTGGTGACCGACCGGCCTAATACTAGTATACTAACGTAGCTGGCCATAGAGAGCTGTATAGTAGAACTACAGTATATCAGCTACAGCTCTATGTAGCTGGCCTACGTTGCCTACGTTGCCTACGTTGACTTCAGATTGGTCCCGTGTATTGGTTATAGTGTGGTACGGGTCGCTCTCATTTCAATGCTAAACATACCCTATTTAAGACCTTCGTTTTGTAAAATTTCACAAATTTTCTGAACTTCCTTCTCATGTCAAGCTATTATTGGACTCCTTTCTACGGATAATTTAACATCTGTGTTCGTTGCATTATGTTCAATGATGCAAAATCTACAATTTAGTTGACATTCTCAAGCGGAGTTTTGAAAGATGGCCTCATTCACGCCGCTCGTCCAATTGTCGTAACATATGTATACAATATGTGCGTTCATATTACACCAAATCCTGTCGACTTGATGATCAAATATATTGTTTATATCGTTGAGCGCAATATGATAATATCATTTAAATTTGCAGTTGGATAGTGGTTGTTGCTGCAGCAGATGCAGTCATTTTGTTAGTGTTAATATGTTATGTAATTGCGATGCGCGCGTCATTATTTGTATTGTTACGTCATAGTTGTAGATACTGTTTATAAGTCACATGTAAGCGCATGTTTATTTTAGCGCGATATATGCGTATATTTTGAAAGAAAGTAATTTTAAAACTGAAAATATAAGAAGACAAAATAACGTAAAATAAAAGAACACGTTCTAAAGAGCCTTCGCAAGTTTAATAATTCAAGTGCAGCTATAGGAGCCAAATTAATTGTCATTGTGGCTGCCTCACTCAGGAGGAGTTTCGGTACTTGACATTCTGTATCAATGTACCACATCTCTCACCTTTCTACAACTGACCAACAATAAACTGTTAATTCCTCAACTACAACTTCAACTTCATCTTCTATTCTAAATCAATCTGTGTGAACGTATATGATGTGCATGATACCGAATGTCAAGTACCGAAACTAATCCTGAGTGAGGCAGCCACAAGTGGTTGTAAATCGAGAGGCATTTCTCTCAACAATACCTATGCCGGTTTTGACAAAGTATACATTTTGATTTGTTAATAAATATCTTTGTTCCTTCTTTTTGTAGAGGTTTGGGCCCGGTTTTGACAAAGTATACATTTTGATTTGTTAATAAATATCTTTGTTCCTTCTTTTTGTAGAGGTTTGGGGCCAGCTCTGGCTTATTAATCCGGGGCTAATCCACATGTTGAACTTAGTTCTTGGAGGAAGTCAAGAGTCAAGAGAAGATCAAGAAAATGGGAGACGAAGGCGGAGAAGAAATCAAGATGTGTCAACAAAAATAATTATAACTGTTATATAATGAGAAGCCTTCAGAAGAATTAGAAGAAGAAGAAAAATAAGAAGAGGAAGAAGAAGAAGATGAAGATGAAGAAGAATAAAACGAAAAATTATTGTCTAAAAAAAAAAAAAAATGCATTTTTATTTGTAATATTTCTATGTATCTATGAGGGTGCCCCGGGTACTGCCCCCCCCCCCCCCCAACAAAAAAGGAACGGACCGCTTCCTAAAATATAGTAACAAAATAAATAATTTCCATCGGATAGGGTGTTTTTCAAGTGAACAACGATACCAAGATAATCAATTTGGTTGTGTAGTTTTTGTTTTTTAGGGCGCTGTGACTCGCACGTGAGTGGCACCATGTCTCTTTTAATAGACTTAGTGGGGGGGGGGGGGGGGGGGGGTATTAATTATTCATACCTATGAATCAAAATGGAAGAAGAATAATTGCGCCATTTGAACTAAGTGGAGTGTTAGTTAGGGTAATATTTATTACAATTTATGAATCAAAATTAAAGAGGAATTAATTGCGTCATTTTGACTAAGTGGAGAGTTAGTTAGGGTATTATTTATTAAAACTTATGAATCAAAATGGAAGAAGAATAATTGCGCCATTTGAACTAATTAAGTGGAGGGTTAGTTAGGGTATTAATTATTCATACTTATGAATCAAAATGGAAGAAGAATAATTGCGCCATCTAACCCTAACCCTAACTGATTAATTTATATGGAAAATAATAATTGAGCGATTTGGACTAAGTGGAAGATTAGGGTATTATTTATTAAAACTTAAGACTAAGTGGGGGTTATAGTTAGGGTATTATATACGAACAACGATGAATAGTTGCGCCATTTGGACTAAGTGGAGGATTAATACTTATGAATCATAAATATTAATTATAAATACTTATAAATCAATATGGTGGAGGGTTAGTAAGGGTAATATTTATTCAAACTGATAATTGCGCCATTTGAACTAAGCGGAGGGTTAGTTAGGGAAGAAGAATAATTGCGTCATTTTGACTAAGTGGAGGGTTAGGGTATTAATTATTCATACTTATGAATCAGAATGGAAGAAGAATAATTGCGCCATTTGAACTAAGTGGAGTGTTAGTTAGGGTAATATTTATTACAATTTATGAATCAAAATTGAAGAGGATTAATTGCGTCATTTTGACTAAGTGGAGGGTTAGTTAGGGTATTACATGTAATTATCAATACTTATGAATCAAAATGGAAGAAGAATAATTGCGCCATTTGAACTAATTAAGTGGAGGGTTAGTTAGGGAGGGTATTAATTATTCATATTAAAGAATTAAAATGGAAGAAGAATAATTGCGCCATTTGAACTAAGTGGAGTGTTAGGGTAATATTTATTACAATTTATGAATCAAAATTGAAGAGGATTAATTGCGTCATTTTGACTAAGTGGAGAGTTAGTTAGGGTATTATTTATTAAAACTTATGAATCAAAATGGAAGAAGAATAATTGCGCCATTTGAACTAATTAAGTGGAGGGTTAGTTAGGGTATTAATTATTCATACTTATGAATCAAAATAGAAGAAGAATAATTGCGCCATCTAACCCTAACCCTAACTGATTAATTTATATGGAAAATAATAATTGAGCGATTTGGACTAAGTGGAAGATTAGGGTATTATTTATTAAAACTTAAGACTAAGTGGGGGTTATAGTTAGGGTATTATATACGAACAACGATGAATAGTTGCGCCATTTGGACTATAAGTGGAGGATTAATACTTATGAATCATAAATATTTATTATAAATACTTACGAATCAAAATGGAAGAAGAATAATTGCGCCTTTTGGACTAAGTGCAGGGTTAGTTAGGGTATTATTTATTAAAACTTATAAATCAAAATGGAAGAAGAATAACTGCGCCATTTGAACTAAGTGGAGGGTTAGTTAGGGTATTAATTATTAATACTTACGGATCAAAATGGAACAAGAATAATTGCGCCATTTGATCTAAGTGGAGGGTTATAGTTAGGGTAATATTTATTCAAACTGATAATTGCGCCATTTGAACTAAGTGAGGTTAGTTAGGGAAGAAGAATAATTGCGTCATTTTGACTAAGTGGAGGGTTAGTTAGGGTCTTAATTATTCATACTTATGAATCAAAATGGAAGAAGAAGAATTGCGCCATTTGAACTAAGTGGAGTGTTAGGGTAATATTTATTACAATTTATGAATCAAAATTGAAGAGGATTAATTGCGTCATTTTGACTAAGTGGAGGGTTAGTTAGGGTATTACATGTAATTATCAATACTTATGAATCAAAATGGAAGAAGAATAATTGCGCCATTTGAACTAATTAAGTGGAGGGTTAGTTAGGAGGGTATTAATTATTCATACTTATGAATTAAAATGGAAGAAGAATAATTGCGCCATTTGAACTAAGTGGATTGTTAGGGTAATATTTATTACAATTTATGAATCAAAATTGAAGAGGATTAATTGCGTCATTTTGACTAAGTGGAGAGTTAGTTAGGGTATTATTTATTAAAACTTATGAATCAAAATGGAAGAAGAATAATTGCGCCATTTGAACTAATTAAGTGGAGGGTTAGTTAGGGTATTAATTATTCATACTTATGAATCAAAATGGAAGAAGAATAATTGCGCCATCTAACCCTAACCCTAACTGATTAATTTATATGGAAAATAATAATTGAGCGATTTGGACTAAGTGGAAGATTAGGGTATTATTTATTAAAACTTAAGACTAAGTGGGGGGTTATAGTTAGTGGTATTATATACGAACAACGATGAATAGTTGCGCCATTTGGACTATAAGTGGAGGATTAATACTTATGAATCATAATATTTATTATAAATACTTACGAATCAAAATGGAAGAAGAATAATTGCGCCTTTTGGACTAAGTGCAGGGTTAGTTAGGGTATTATTTATTAAAACTTATAAATCAAAATGGAAGAAGAATAACTGCGCCATTTGAAACTAAGTGGAGGGTTAGTTAGGGTATTAATTATTAATACTTACGGATCAAAATGGAACAAGAATAATTGCGCCATTTGATCTAAGTGGAGGGTTATAGTTAGGGTAATATTATTCAAACTGATAATTGCGCCATTTGAACTAAGTGAGGTTAGTTAGGGAAGAAGAATAATTGCGTCATTTTGACTAAGTGGAGGGTTAGTTAGGGTCTTAATTATTCATACTTATGAATCAAAATGGAAGAAGAAGAATTGCGCCATTTGAACTAAGTGGAGTGTTAGGGTAATATTTATTAAAATTTATGAATCAAAATTGAAGAGGATTAATTGCGTAATTTTGACTAAGTGGAGGGTTAGTTAGGGTATTACATGTAATTATCAATACTTATGAATCACAATGGAAGAAGTATAATTGCGCCATTTGAACTAATTAAGTGGAGGGTTAGTTAGGGTATTAATTATTCATACTTATGAATCAAAATGGAAGAAAATAATTGCACCTTTTCGAGTAAGTGGAGGGTTAGCTAGGGTATTTATTATTAATTCTTATGAATCTAAATTGGAAGAAGAATAATTGCGTCATTTTGACTA
Source organism: Echinarachnius parma (assembly GCA_037951105.1). Lineage (NCBI taxonomy): Eukaryota > Metazoa > Echinodermata > Echinoidea > Clypeasteroida > Echinarachniidae > Echinarachnius > Echinarachnius parma. The sequence continues at coordinate 142,911 of JBAMJV010001169.1, read as the reverse complement.
AGTGGAGAGTTAGTTAGGGTATTATTTATTAAAACTTATGAATCAAAATGGAAGAAGAATAACTGCGCCATTTGAACTAATTGGAGGGTTAGTTAGGGTATAATTATATACTTACGGATCAAAATGGAAGAAGAAGAATTGCGCCATTTGAACTAAGTGGAGGGTTAGTTAGGGTAATATTTATTCAAACTGATAATTGCGCCATTTTAACTAAGTGCAGGGTTAGTTAGGGAAGACAAATAATTGCGTCATCTTGACTAAGTGGAGGGTTAGTTATAGGGTATTAATTATTCATACTTATGAATCAAAATGGAAGAAGAATAATTGCGCCAAGTGGAGGGTTAGTTAGGGTAATATTTATTCAAACTGATAATTGCGCCATTTGAACTAAGTGCAGGGTTAGTTAGGGAAGACAAATAATTGCGTCATCTTGACTAAGTGGAGGGTTAGTTATAGGGTATTAATTATTCATACTTATGAATCACAATGGAAGAAGAATAATTGCGCCAAGTGGAGGGTTAGTTAGGGTAATATTTATTCAAACTGATAATTGCGCCATTTGAACTAAGTGCAGGGTTAGTTAGGGAAGACGAATAATTGCGTCATTTTGAATAAGTGGAGGGTTAGTTGGGGTATTAATTATTCATACTTATGAATAAAAATGGAAGAAGAATAATTGCGCCCATGGCAGCAGCACACAATCAGCTTCAGATTGGTCCCGTGTATTGGTTATAGTGTGGTACGGGTCGCTCTCATTTCAATGCTAAACATACCCTATTTAAGACCTTCGTTTTGTAAAATTTCACAAATTTTCTGAACTTCCTTCTCATGTCAAGCTATTATTGGACTCCTTTTCTACGGATAATTTAACATCTGTGTTCGTTGCATTATGTTCAATGATGAAAAATCTACAATTTAGTTGACATTCTCAAACGGATTTTTGAAAGATGGCCTCACTCAATGAATGAATGCACTGTGCACGCCGCTCGTCCAATTGTCGTAACATACATGTACATGTGTGTTCATATTACACCAAATCCTGTCGACTTGATGATCAAATATATTGTTCAGATCGTGAGCGCAATATGATACTATCATTTAAATTTGCAGTTGATAGTGGTTGTAAATCGAGAGGCATTTCTCTCAACAATACCAATGCCGGTTTTGACAAATATACATTTTGATTTGTTGTTAATAAATATCTTTGTTCCTTCTTTTTGTAGAGGTTTGGGGCCGGTTTTGACAAAGTATACATTTTGATTTGTTAATAATATCTTTGTTCCTTCTTTTTGTAGAAGTATTGGGGCCAGCTCTGGCTTATTAATCCGGGGCTAATCCACATGTTGAACTTAGTTCTTGGAGGAAGTCAAGAGTCAAGAGAAGATCAAGAAAATGGGAGACGAAGGCGCAGAAGTAATCAAGATGTGTCAACAAAAATAATTATAACTGTTATAATGAGAAGCCTTCAGAAGAATAAGAAGGAGAAGGAAAAGACTAAGATGAAGAAGAAAAATAAGAAGAGGAAGAAGAAGAAGATGAAGATGAAGATGAAGAAGAATAAGACGAAAAATTATTGTCTGAAAAAAATGCATTTCTATTTGTAATATTTCTATGTATCTATGAGGGTGCCCCGGGTCCTGCCCCCCCCCCCCCCCCCCCCCCCCTCCAAAAAAGGAACGGGCCGCTTCTTAAAATATAGTCACAAAATAAATAATTTCCATCAGATAGGGGTGTTTTTTCAAGTGAACAACGATACCAAGATAATCAATTTGGTTGTGTAGTTTTTGTTTTTTAGGGCGCTGAGACTCGCACGTGAGTGGCACCATGTCTCTTTTAATAGACTTAGTGGGGGGGGGGGGGGATGCCTAATGGTTTTAATTTGGAAAAAACTAATAACTTAATTTGGAAGATGAATAACTGCGCCTTTGGAACTTAGTGTGGGGTTAGTTAGGGTATTATAATATACGAAAACTAATGAATTATATGTAGATGAATAACTGCGCGATCGCACTAAGCGGGGGGGGGGGGGGGGGGGGGTTAGTTGGTATACGTATGGAAAATGATTAATTAATATGGAAGATGATTTATTGAGCATTTTTGACTAAGTGGGGAGGGTTAGTTTGGGTGTTATAAACAAAACTGATTAAATTATATGGAAAATAATAATTAAGCAATTTGGACTAAGTGGAAGATTAGGGTATTATTTATTAAAACTTATGAATCAAAATGGAAGATGAATTATAATGCCGTATGGGACTAAGTGGGGGTTATAGTTAGGGTATTATATACGAACAACGATGAATAGTTGCGCCATTTGGACTAAGTGCAGGATTAATACTTATGAATAATAAATATTAATTATAAATACTTATGAATCTCAATGGAAGAAGAATATTGCGCCTTTTGGACTAAGTGGAGGGGTTAGTTAGGGTATTATTTATTAAAACTTATAAATCAAAATGGAAGAAGAATAACTGCGCCATTTGAACTAAGTGGAGGGTTAGTTAGGGTATTAATTATTAATACTTACGGATCAAAATGGAACAAGAATAATTGCGCCATTTGATCTATGTGGAGGGTTATAGTTAGGGTAATATTTATTCAAACTGATAATTGCGCCATTTAAACTAAGTGGAGGGTTTTAGTAAGGGTAATATTTATAGCTAGGCGATCCGATCCGGTGTAATCCGGTGACCGACTGGCCTAATAATACTAGAATGCAGGCTACATCTCTTTGTAGCTGGCCCTACGTTGACTACGATAAACATACCCTATTTAAGACCTTCGTTTTGTAAAATTTCACAATTTGTCTGAACTTCCTGCTCATGATAAGCTATTTGTGGACTCCTTTTCTACGGATAATTTAACATCTGTGTTCGTTGCATTATGTTCAATGATGCAAAATCTACAATTTATTTCACATTCCTCAAGCGGATTTTTGAATGGGCTCACTCAATGAATGAATGCACTGTGTGCACTGGGCACGCCGCTCGTCAATGTGCGTTCATATTTTGAGGGTGAACTCCAAAGTCCTTTCGACTTGATTAATCAGTATTATTTTGTTTTTATCGTTGGGCGCAATATGATACTATCATTTAAATTTGCATGCAGTTGATAGTGGTTGTAAATCGAGAGGCATTTCCCTCAATACCAAACATGCCAAAGTCATTGCAATGCAGGTTTTGACAGTATATTATAAATTTTGATTTGTTGTAAATATCTTTGTTCCTCTTTTTTTTTTGGAGGTTTGGGGCCAGCTCTGGCTTACTAATCCGGCTAATCCACATACAGTTCTTGGAAGAAGTCGAGTCAAGAGACGCTCAAGAAAATGGGAGACGGAAAGCGGAGAAGAAATCATGCAAGACTGTCAACAAAAATTAATTGTTATGTTATGGCAATATCTTGTATTAGGCCCCACCACTGCTATACTGTATACACTTATGTAGCAAATAAATCTAACTTATAGCCACTAATGTGACCTATAGCCACTAAATCTGACCTATAGCCACTAATCTGACCTATAGCCACCATCCTAGGGTCAGGGGGTCAGGGTATAGGGTTAGGGTTAGGGTTAGGGTTAGGTTATGTTAGTGTATACAGTATAGCAATGGTGGGGCCTAATACACGATTATGATATTGTTATGATGAGAAGCGTTCGAAAATGAATGCTTATGGCAAACAAACGAATAAAAGGAGAAGGAAAATAATAAGATGAAAAGAAAAATAACAAGAGGAAGAAGAAGATGAAGAAGAATAAGACGAACAATTATTGTCTGAACATATGCATTATTCTTAATTTGTAATATTTCTATGTATCTATGAGCGTGCCCTGTGTACTGCCCGCCCCCCCCCCCCCCCCAAAAAAAAAAGAAGAAAGAAACGGGCTGGGTGCTGCCTTCCCAAAGTGAACAACGATACCAATTAGAATAGTCAATTTGGTTGTGTAGTTTGTTACAACATGTATAATGTCCATCGGATAGGGTGTTTTTCTAGTGAACAACGATACCAGAATAGTCAATTTGGTTGTGTAGTTTTTTTACAACATGTGTAATGTCCATCGGATACAGTGTTTTTTCAAGTGAACAACGATACCAAGAATAGTCAATTTGGTTGTGTATATAGGTTTTATTTGTTAGGGCACTGTGACCGATGTGGCAGGGACTTAGTAACATTGTCCAAATCCTCAAAATAAAATGTTCGATCTAGCGGTTCCCTCATAATATAACTTGTTGTATTCGTATCAACAATAAAATCATGGGACAGGTTTCGGTTTTTCAAATTTCCCTTTCGTTACAAAGATATGTACGATTGAAGTATTCAGATAAGAAAAACTCCGGGCGAGTTGTTCATCCCTGTACAAAGTGAATGCAGTGAGTTAGTGAATATCACCCAATATCACTTTGCATTTTCGCTCATTACTTGGCCATGCAATGTCCATTTGACTTGAAATGTTCACACAATACCCTGTGGACATATGAGATAACAACAATATACATTGCATCAACCCTTCATCACTTTTTGCACATGTCAACAAAGTTACTAGATCCCTTTGACTTAGTGGGTGAGGGGGGGGGGGGGGGGGGGGTGGTGGTGCCTAATGGTATATTTTTTGAAAACTATTAACTTAATTGGGAAGATGAATAACTCACCTTTGAAACTTAGTGTGGGGTTAGTTAGAGTATTATAATATACGAAAACTAATAAATTATATGAAGATGAATAACTGCGCCGATCGCACTATAAGCGGGGGCGGGGGTTAGTTAGGGTGTTAATTATTAATACTTATGAATCAAAATGGAACAAGAATAATTGCTCCATTTGAACTTAGTGTGGGTTAGTTAGGGTATTATAATATACGAAAACTAATAAATTATATGAAGATGAATAACTGTGCCGATGGCACTAAGCGGGGGCGGAGGGGGGGGGGGGGGGGGGGGGTTAATTGGTAAACATGAATTATTCAGCATATATTTTGGACTAAGTGTGGGGTTAGTTAGGGTGTTAATTATTAATACTTATGAATCAAAATGGAAGGAGAAGGATTGGGGCCATGCAGCTCGGCCTTCTAATCCGGCTAATCCACATAAAGAACTTAGTACAGTTCTTGGAAGAAGTCAAGTCAAGAGACGCTCAAGAAAATGGGAGACGGAAGGCGGAGAAGAAATCAAGACTGTGTCAACACAAATTAATTGTTATAATGAGAAGCTTTCGAAAATGAATGTTTATGGCAAACAAAAGAATAACAAGGAGAAGGAAAAGAATAAGATGAAAAGAAAATAAGAAGAGGAAGAAGATGAAGAAGAATAAGACGAACAATTATTATATCTGAACAAATGCATTTTTCTTAATTTGTAATATTTCTATGTATCTATGAGGGTGCCCCGTGTACTGCCCGCCCCTTTTAGCTGCCATGTACTTTTATTCAATAAACCATTTTCAATTCAATTCAATGGTAAATATGTACATATTTTTCATACAAATGGTTCTAATGATCATGATACTGACATACATGTATTATAAGTATTCTCTAAAAATGACATTGTTCTTCTGACTTGCCAATCTATATTATTCCTCTCTACTATCCCTTTCCCTGTTCTCGCACATTATCTCTTTTTGTTGTTGTTGTTTTATATAGATTTTCATCGTTTGATATTGATGTTCATGCGAAAGTATGTCATGCTACAAATATGCACTATATTCAGTATATAAATATACGTAATTAACAAAAGCATGTCATATTTCGTTATACATTGTATTATATGACCTATATAGATACTGGTGTGTGATTGGTCAAAAGGATGTCACGTGACCATGGCTATATTATCAAACATGACGTAAATTACATCTTACCAAAGACTGTAGAATTAATCAATTTCAAACATTCAACACAAATCAAGTAAAGCACTCATTCAGTGTGCTCTTTTACATAGAATACATCAATTTGTTAGTACATGTAATTATATATAAAATAAACTTACACTAACAACAATATAATAGCTGGATGCTAAGCCGAATATTTACACTAATCTAAATACAAATCCTTTTTTGCTATTCCTCAAACCTCCTAGTTCTATAAATGAAATTAATCAATGCCACTTGCAATTTTGAATCGAATATTTCAATCATCTTATATAAATATCTTGTTTTTCATTTGTTCCTAATTCTACAAATAACATTGTCCTTTCAATGATATATTTCGTACAATCAACAAGAAAGTGTTCAAAAGATTAAATTTCATTACAAAACTGACAATACCATGTATCAATATATTTCATATTTATATTCTTTTTCCCGTCTTTTTCACTTTCTTAAAGAAACTATTCGAGGCATTCCACCTTTCCTGCCACATATTTACAACATGTAATAATAATATTGCATTTACTTCATTCATTCAATTTATTTTCTATTTCAAGTGTGTCCAAGGGCCTTGTTTCGCTGAGAGGTCTGCAATCTCATTACCTACAACACCGCAATGTCCGGGAATCCACTCAAGGAATACGTGGATTCCTTGATGTTTAATACGCATACATCTTCTTTCCAATTTCTTATCGCCATTATGGCACTCAAACAATCAATAAATATAACAGTTCCAACATATAAATTATGAAATTGTTCTACCCAATTCATTGCAAGAATTATAGCAACTAATTCAGCTTTATATGATGAACTAACATTTGTTAGACTCTTTTTTTCAATAATATCCATACTCGGAACATAAAAGCTTGCAGATGAATTTCCATTAAGTGGATTTTTTTTAACCATCCGTAAATATATATGCAACTCTCTAGACCATTACATATTAATATATTGTAATGTTTCAAATGTTATACTATGAATATCAATACCGGTGAAGACTCTTTCGAATTTCGAAGGGGGCGGGGGTGGGGGAGGGATGTGAATCTCAAGGGGGGGGGGGGGGAGGGGGGGGGGGTGTCTGTGAAGATTTTTCAAGGGGGGTGTCAGTGAAGATTTTTTTCGAGAGGGGGTACCAGTGAAGATTCTTTTGGTGTCGGTGTCGGTGAAGAATTTGTGAGGGGAGTGGGTGTCCGTGAATATTTTTGAAGGGGGAGGGGGTTATTTCGTCAAACAACATTTTGGAGGGGCAAGGCCAATAATGACAGCTTGGAAAGATGTCAAAGTAGGCAACGTAGGTCAACGTAGGCTGCGTGGGTAAGAACCAATAAAAGGGGGGGGGCGGGGGGTGTCAGTTAATATGTTTTGAGGGAGGGGGGGGGCGGGGATGGGGGTCCGTGAATATTTTTGGAGGGGGGGGGGGGGTTATTTCGTCAAACAACATTTTTAAGGGGCAAGGCCAATAATGACAGCTTGGAATGACGTCAACGTAGGTCAACGTAGGCTGCGTGGGTAAGAGTCAATAATGACAGCTTGGAAAGATGTCAAAGTAGGCAACGTAGGTCAACGTAGGCTGCGTGGGTAAGAACCAATAACGGGGGAGGGGGGGCGGGGGTGGGTGTCCGTGAATATTTGGGAGTGGGGGGTGGGGGTTATTTCGTCAAACAACATTTTTAAGGGGCAAGGCCAATAATGACAGTTTGGAATGACGTCAGCGTAGGTCAACATAGGCTGCGTGGGTAAGACCCAATAATGACAGCTTGGAAAGATGTCAAAGTAGGCAACGTAGGTCAACGTAGGCTGCGTGGGTAAGAACCAATAAAGGGGGGAGCGGGGGTAGGTGTCCGTGAATATTTTTGGAGGGGGGGGGGGGGGTTATTTCGTCTAACAACATTTTTGAGGGCAAGGCCAATAATGACACCTTGGAATGACGTCAACGTAGGCAGCGTAGGTCAACGTAGGCTGCGTGGGTAAGAGCCAATAATGACAGCTTGGAAAGATGTCAAAGTAGCCAACGTAGGTCAACGTAGGCTGCGTGGGTAAGAGTCAATAATGACAGCTTGGAAAGATGTCAAAGTAGGCAACGTAGGTCAACGTAGGCTGTGTGGGTAAGAGCCAATAATGACGTCAACGTAGGCAGCGTAGGTCAACGTAGGCTACGTAGGTACAAGGCCAATACAATGTTTTTTTGTCAATAATGACGTCAACGTAGGTCAACGTAGGCTGCGTGGGTAAGAGCCAATAATGACAGCTTGGAAAGATGTCAAAGTAGGCAACGTAGGTCAACGTAGGCTGCGTGGGTAAGAGTCAATAATGACAGCCTGGAAAGATGTCAAAGTAGGCAACGTAGGTCAACGTAGACTGTGTGGGTAAGAGCCAATAATGACGTCAACGTAGGCAGCGTAGGTCAACGTAGGCTACGTAGGTACAAGGCCAATAACATGTTTTTTGTCAATAATGACGTCAACGTAGATCAACGTAGGCTGCGTGGGTAAGAGCCAATAATGACAGATTGGAAAGATGTCAAAGTAGGCAACGTAGGTCAACGTAGGCTGCGTGGGTAAGAGCCAATAATGACAGATGTCAAAGTAGGCAGCGTAGGACAACGCACGTAGGCTGAGTAGGTCCGAGGCCAATAATTACAAAGGCAGAATTTGTCCAAGACAGACACCACGCACGTGCGTGGTTGTGCACCCCATCGATGCAGATGGTGTGCGCGCGTAGCCGAGATCGGAGTTTGTACATGTAAGCGCAAGCAGCGCTAGCGCTGCATGGACTTTACATATACAATGCATGCATTATCGGTCATGCATGCATGCGCGCGCGATTGCATGCTAGATGAACATCGAGACTCGCTTCGCCGGCCTGCGCCTGAGCTTGAGCTAGCTAGCTTGCTAGCTACATGCATAATATACATGTACGTACGTACGTACGTGTACTGGTATATAATGGGAATCGATCGTCACTAGCACAACGTAGGGGGCACACTAAAAAAGTATATTCGATCGTCTCAACGTAGGCGTTGGTCGCAAAAAAGGTATGCTCTCCGGTGGTGGGGTATTCTGCAGTTGTTCCCAGGTCTGTTTACTGGAACCATCCAAAGGCAAAGCCAAATATTTTACAAAAAAAATTAACATAATTAATTTAGACACATTTTATTTTCAATAGTGCAATATCCACATCCACTAGACCATCAACGGATAAGCTCAAATTTAGGTGAGTGAAACCACCTTTTACGTATTTTTAACTTCATGCAAACAATACAAAAGGGTACAAAAGTGTCGTAATTGTTCTAGCACCACCGGCCATGGGCATGGCCATGGCATGGGCATGCCCATTCATTACCAATAATATGGCTACCACACCAGTGGCAGTGACATGTCAATATATGAGACGACGGGTCCCAACATAATAACATAATAATGGCAAAATATGGTATACGAACCTCTTTCTTTAAAATGGCAGCCCAAATGAAAGTTGTTGTAACCCATCTGTAGACAGTAGTTAGAACTAGAAGCGATATATGCAACGTTTGCAGAGTAGCAGCATGTGCGTCAGCTATATCTGCAATCCAGGCCTGGTCGAGTCGGTCTGCGCGCGCCAGCGACTGCCCGGCCGGCGCGGCCGGGCCGGGGGCCGGGTGGCCAGGCTAGGCAACTCGATCGTAGCGCTACTACTAGTACCATCCAGCGACCATACCGGCGGCCGAGAGCACGATCATGACCCAGGACCAGCCCTAGTTCCACTGATATAGATCTATCTATGCTTGTGTAATCATTTACGGCTTAATGAGTAAGGGTGATTCGTATGCTCTATTACGTTATGTTAATTTGTATATTACTCTAGCATATTGACATCGATGAGTCAGAGCCAGGGCCAATGGTGCTAATTACCATGGTAAATGTCGCTGGTCCGTAATCGGGCCCCTGCCCCCGGCCGAGCTGCACTGTACGCGTCTACGCGTGCGCGCATGATCAACTATAAAGCGGACGGAATTGGTTTCATGATCAGTAAAAATCAATATAATTTATAATCACAAGTATTATTGTGCGTTATAATGTAAGCACGCGCGGTTTGGCGGTTAGTACCAGCAATATGACTTATTTATAGGGTCCAGTAATATACTGGTCGCAATCATAATCAGATATTGTAAATTGGATAATTCGCTCAGGATCTAACTGACGGAAAAAAATAATTCCGTCCACTAGGAAACCGATACCACTTTGCGAAACAGGTGAATTATCACAATATTTCCAATTATCTCAACAAAGATTTCAACATTTCTGTTATTCGCAGCCTATTAACCATGTTTATATTATTTTACAGAAATTATTTTTCAAATACATATTTACAGGTTTTGATGCTGAATCATTCAACATCATTCGCTAGGAGATTTGTTTTTAATAATTTGCGGAAACTGTTACGAGAGTTTATATTTTTCAGATCATCAGAAATCCAAAAATCCAAATTATGCCACCTGCATATGATATGGATTGTTTACTAACTTCAGATTGTTATTGTCGCTGACTTATAATTTAGGCTTTGCTTTAATCTATTTTCACGACAATAAATGTGTATAAATATAGGGATAGTTCAGTTTGGGTTTAGAGGGCGCTTGAATAATTTGTTTAGTGAGGTTATAAAAAAAGAAAGCATAAACTTAGAAAAAGCACACAATATTACAAATAGAATCAACTTTAAATCGGTTTAGAAACAGCTGAAATGTGCATAAATATATACATCAGATTGGGATAAATGTTGGGGACCAACTTTTATGCAGTGATTTAAGAAAATATAAATCCTACACCTTTTTGAAAATATACCAAAAAGGTTTTTAAATTGTTTTTGATCATCTATGTATTGAATATTTACTATAGACTAACATCACATTCATATTTTTGGATAACATATTTGTTCAAACCTGAGATATCTGGAGGGCGCCCTTTTGTGTTTACTGACTTTTTTTATAAAAGAAAACAGCCCCGTAACTTAGCCGGTTGTATGTTTTGTTCTACTATAATTATATTAAAACATAATTTAATTATAACTGTTAGTTTTTAATGATTACTTACAAGTTTTAGTTGCTAATATTCTGTTTGACGAGAACTGTACTATCGCTTTAAAAATATCTAGGATTTTTTTTATTACGAAATAAAGGACCAGTATGTTATGTGGGCCCTTTGAAACAGATTGCTTTGTACTACTTTCCTTTGTAACAAAAATACAGATTTTGTAGATATGAATGGTATGAACAGTGATCCCCAGACTTCCAGACCATAAGTCATACGCGGAAGGATAATAGTATTATATCATAATAATTGCAATATCTTTCTAGTTACAAATTGTATAATTCTAAATATGATTACAATTAAAGACACACTCGATAAGATAATTTTTCGTCTACACTAAAGGGATCTAGCAACATTGTCCAAATCCTCAAAATCCTATTGGAATTCTTGTGGTTCCCTCATACCTTGATTGCTGTATTCGCATTAACAATAGAAGCATGTGACAGTATTCGGTTTTTCGAATGTCCCTATCGTTAAATAGATATTTACGATTGAAGTGTTTAGTTGTTAAAGTATCCACTATATAGTCGTAACCCTGTACAAAGGCAGTGCAATGAGTTAGTGAATATCACTTTTGCTCATTGCTCGGCCATATAGCTTCAATTTAACTTGACATTTTCACACAATATCCAGTGGACATATCAAATACCAACAATATACTACATGTATCAACCATTCTTGATCTTTTGCCCACGTCAACAACGTTACTAGATCCCTTTAACTCCAACAAAATAGTATAATGTACCTGCTCCATTTAAACTGTACCTTGTTTTACTGGTGTTCATTGTTAATTTATTAACATTACACCAACCAAAAACAGGTGATAAATTGTTCTAACTTAGAATAATTAATGATAGTTTCTTACTGTATCCTTGTCTCAAGCCATATTGGTGTTTAAACAATATTCTATAATCATCCAAAAAACTAATTAAACGACTGTTAACTAGTTTGACATCAACAACCTTACTAACTATCGGAAGGAGAGAAATAGGTCGATAATTGAAAGGTGTATGTTTAGCTCCTTTTTATAAACATATATATAATTACTTCGGCAATTGTATAGAGCACCAGGAAAGATACCAGAAGAGAATAATAAGTTTATGATAATGTATCAAAGACTGACATGGCTGAGCTACGTACCGAGCAGCATCAATGAAAACTCTTACTATGACGTTTTCCTAATTATAAACCACATCCCTTGTTTGAATTCAACGAGAAAATGGAACTTTGAACTCCAATAACTGTCACAGGAAGCATTTAAAATGATTCACCAACCTTCTGCTTCATAAATGTTTTAACATCGTTATCATTATTTTTTTTTTTATTTGAAAAATGTTCTCATATTTGAAAAAAATAATGAACAACTCACTTATTCCTAAAGGTTTTTTACATTCCCTATATACTTACAAAATTATAGAGGTTTATCTACTAACGATTTATTGGTGTTACAACCCTTTTTATTTAACATTTTATGTATATGATACCATATTTTCCGTATATGTCATTCTTATATTGTGGAGGTGTTGTGGTGTTGTGGCACGATGGGATAAGCGCTTGGCTTCCGATCTCGGGACCCGATTTTGAACCCAATCGATGCCCCGGCATTTATAAAGTCCTTCAGCAAGCATTTAATCCACATTGCTGCTCTCTACCCAGGAGTACAAAAATGGGAACTTGGTCGGGTGTTAAATTAGCCTGTAGCGCTCTACATCATTGGGCACCTGGGAGTTGAGCCTGGTGCACAAGATAATTGTGCGAGTTTGAATTGAACCTGATGACCACGGGTAATAATGCGCCTTTGAATATGACAACTAGATACATGGCGCTCTATAAATGCTATATATTATTATTATTATGTTTATCTCTCTTAAATATATCATTATAATGCCTCGTTTAAGCTTCCCTTAATACCTTTGGTTAAAGTGTTTCTATAATGTACGTCGCAGGTAATTCATCGTCATATTTAGATGCAAGTACCTGTTTATACAATTTGTATTTTTAATCACATTTTGCACATGTCAACACAGTTACTAGATCCTTTTAAACAACAAGTATTCGTTACTGTAACATACTTACCGATGGAGGTGTTGGTGGCACATCTCTTGACGGAGTCGAAGAGTTAACGACATGTAACTGGTCCACCCCATGTTTAATCTACATGATTGTATAATGATAATATGAAATGAATATAAATTAATTCCAAGGCATTGACTACAAAGTCAGGAAGATTCTTCTAATATTTTCATATTGCACCACCAATATAATTTAAGCAGTTTAATACCAACTTATTGCACAACCTTAAAATATTATATTTTATAGCATTATTTATTTTTATTGTTATATGACATCGAAACAGATTATTCTTGAAATAATAATCTTTTAGAATGGCGTACAATATATATATTTTTTTGATATATTTGTTTTATTTCCACACCTTTTCAACATAATTATTTACAAAATACAAATGTATGAGCAAATTAACAAAAATCAATATAATTTTTTCTAAAATAAACCAATGTACTATACAAAATACAAAATTTAACAAAATTTAATATTTATATAATTTTACAAAAAATCATAATAAATAAAATAAACGTGCGGAGGAGGCCTATTTAAAAAGCAAAGCTTGTGGGCCATAGGCCTCCTACCCAGGGGGCAAAAGGGTTTTTTCAGCTTTTGCCTGTTGTAAAAGGTTGGCCACCAGAAATGGCGTCTAGGACCTTCTGGGATCACAACCTAGGTGGACAACCTCGCGAACTAGCTACTGGAAGTCCACAGGTTGGGTTTTAAGATATTCACCAATTATGCAGCTAAAGAGTGTGTTTCAGCCTTAGGGGTCATGAATACCCAGTCACATATCTTGCACAATTACACCACAATGCACTGCTGATTCCAGCTTGTCTTTTCATGGAGGTCTTCCCTAGAGTCCTGCGCAACATTTGATACCAAGTGTGAGCGTATTGCATCTTTGGTTACTGTGTCACACGTCGTTACAACGTAATACATCACATACGGACGTGAAATTCGTATACAGCACATATGTATAAAAGGCAACTAAATTCTTTAAAATAAAAAATAGGCTATATTTCGAACTTTATAAATGTAATTCGCATTTTCGATAACTATTCGATAACTATTAAGAGCATTATATATAATGAAACGAAGTATGTAAATTAATAAACAATACAAAACATAAGCAATAAAACCATGAAATACTTAAGAATATGAGTTGCTAATGCTATAATTTGTTTAGATGTGGTTAAACTACTATATCAAATGATACAAATTATATCCACAAAATCACATATTAAGCTTATCCTTTTAATGAGATACACGGGAGTAGGGAAGGGGGTGTTCAAAAGACCAGCCTTTCATCATTGGACTCCACAAATAATTATAATCAAGGTCTACCCACCCAGTTTGGATGAAGTGTGTCTGTAGGTTTACATGACACGTTTGAGGGCGAGTCTCATTCTAGGTCTAAAGGAGATCCATCGTGAAGCTTGCAAATGAGGTATATTAGACATGAACATAGTTGGCTCATGTTAAAGGTTGGGCCCCATAAATGACTCATAGGACCTTCTAGAAATACAACCTAGTTGGACAACTTCACGGACTAGCTCCTGGAAGTCCACAGGAAGCGAAACTTAAAAAGAAAGCATCTACAAAAACCCACTAAATGCAGCCATCTCTACAGACAAAGTTCAAGTGTGTGCTCCCTCTATGCTGCATATCCATTCATCCAGCCCACACCATAAATCTAGTCTGAATCGTGTCATCAGGGTTCAAGAGGTTGTAGTCAAGGTCAATGATAACCGAACTGTCAAAGAACAGTGGTTGTTGATGCAATGTGCAGCATATGTCACTGGCCATCTCATAAAGGTGAAGCATTTGAAGCAGTCACTGAATGGCACGCAAATCTGTTGCTGGAAGAATTTTCTTTCGGTACTGATATCATACACTTTTGTAGTTACAGATACAGTTAGGCCAGCCTGAAGTTTGCTGGACAGGAACAGAGGTGTGCCCTATCCAAATGAGCCAAAGTCTATGGAGTCAGTGGGAAATGCGCATGCTGCTGAT
This sequence comes from Echinarachnius parma, assembly GCA_037951105.1. Lineage (NCBI taxonomy): Eukaryota > Metazoa > Echinodermata > Echinoidea > Clypeasteroida > Echinarachniidae > Echinarachnius > Echinarachnius parma. The sequence goes on along the minus strand of JBAMJV010001169.1, from coordinate 127,909 downwards.
CCACAGGAGTTTTTCACGATATCAAGCTACCAAAACAAACCTTTTGAGCTTCCCCTGTGAAAGGTGATTATGGACAGCTTGAACCTTAGCTTGGTCAAAGCCATCTGTACATTGGTGGTGGATTCAAAGAATAAATAAAATAGTGTTGTTCTCACAGTGGGGTCTGCTATGGACAGGCATGAAGAGGCTGATACAAGGGTCTTACTTCACACATTCTACAACAGAGTAGTTAACAGAGTCGACAGAGTAGTTATTCATATTAATGACACTGACGTCACAAGCACATTTCCTGGTTCAAGACGTCTCACTGATCTCTCAGAGATGTTGGTGAGGACAGCCCAGAATCAGAACATACCGACATTGCTGTTAAAAAAAACCCTGCCGATGCATTAACATATGACATTATCACTCGGACACGAGAACCCACCATGGATGTGTACAGCACCAAAGCAGGCCAGTTTAAGGATTCCGATCTGGGAAAACTGAGAGCTTAACAGTTCTTGAACAACGAGTCAACTCTCCTGAACCTACTGCCTCCTAAAGAGGACGCCTTTCTCCATTGTCTCAAACGAGCTTATCATGCCATCATTGATAAGAATGCGCATATTCCCAAGCTAAACATTCTATCATGTACAGAGTTTGAATAGTCCATGAATGATGGAAAAGCAGTTCTAGTTTAAACTGACAGCAAGCCTGGACAAGACAATATCATATGGATGTATCAAAGGGTGTCAGAATAACTGTTCCTACATGAAGAAGGCGGTTCCATGCTTTGGAATTGCTTTAAATGTGTCACTTTTGTGAAAGGACCAGTGCCATACAGCACATATTGCAGCAAGGACCACTGCTGATCTTTCTGTTATCCTAAGGCAAATCAGAAACGTTTAGGTTTGGCACTTTGGTTTCCTCTTGTAAGAACTTCACTAGGCTAGCCTTCTTACCACTTGTCATACTACCGCTTTCCTTGAACAGAGTAGGAGGAATATATCACCAAATTCTTGCTTTTCATATGAATTCATACATGTCAAGCTGTCTAACACTAGCAAAAATCAGTGTCATGCGCAGAACTTCACTGCTCTTACCTGGATGCCTGGTGCGGCTGTTTTTTCCTCTTTTCTTCTTGAGATTCTTGTTAGGGTGTAGAAGGCGTTGAGTGTCATGAGTCTTGTCTTTTTCTGCTCACTGGAAAAAGACCCTGTTAGTTCCTTCAAACACCCCTTTTTCACGTTGGTGAGGTTTTATTTGACCAAAAAAAATTCACATTTGATATGTCCTGAAGGAATGCGCTGTTGCTGTGTACGGTTTGGCTTCCGCTACTGCCATGACCACGACTAAGGCTCTTTATCCCTGATGACACGACATAGATCATGATGTACGCTGGATAAACTGGTGAATGAAGGTGCAGCATATATTTCAACTCGGCAGAGATGAGTGGTTCGGTGTAGTGAGTGGTTTGGTGTAGACGTTTGTTTCTCTTCAGTTTACGCTTGATGTGGACTTCCAGCAGATAGTCCGCAAGGTTTTTCACCCAAGTTGTGTTCCTAGAAGGTCCTATACGCCCCTTCTGGGGCCAATCCTTAACAACAGTACCCCCTTCCAAGCTTCATAATGTACCTCCTTTAAGAACTAGTAAGAAACTCTGCTTTGAACTTGTCATGTTAGCCTTCAGTTACACTTCGTCCATACTGCGTGAGTAGACCTCGATTATAATTATTTTGGAGTCCACTGGTGGTCTTGTGACCCCCTCCTACCCCCCCCCCCCCACACACACACACAAATACACACACACACACACACACACACACACACACGCACACACATACTTGTAGGAGTCTTCAAACGGGGATACAATTTATAACACCTTCAAACGGGGATATCCCCGCTTTTTTCGGCTTTTTTGGCTTATCCCCGGTTTGCCGGTGTGTAAACATGGACATATGCCCAATGGGCATACACACACACACATTCACACACACTCACATACACAAACAGTCCATTCATACACACCATCGGTTACATAGATGTAAAATGGGCAATTAAGGGATATCCTTCAAAAATCATAATAACATACAGTACAGCCCTTAAGACGATCCCTAAAGCACTACCGTGCGTCCCAAAAAAACTATACACTTTTGAAATGGCTGCCGAATAAAAAATATATGATTTTGGGGAAAAAGTTGTATATGTATGGAAAGCTCATAAACTCAACTTTCATATGACACCAAAAAGTCCAAAAATAATTCATGCTTGGGTGAGCACTGCTCACTTTTGTAAAGGGTATGAAAATTAGGTTGTGCAGGAATTAGCCTTCCAATTTGTGAGAGGTAAATCCTTTGGAGCTTACGGGATTGAGGATGATATGACCAATTTATGATCAATTGTGATGAGTTTGGGTTTGCTGAGTGAAATTTGTGGTTTATGGGATTAACATTTTATGCATGAATGAACAGGAATTGCATTTATTATTGTAGCATTGTAACTTTCCCTGGTAGACTCAGTGGTGTGTTCATGTGAGTCAGGACGGGGTGATGGTACACGGTGCAGGGGAGGTGAAATGTAGGGTAGGACTTTGTTGGGTAGATGGGATAAGGGTCAAGAGGACATGTATGCCCCCCACCCCCCCCCTCTCTCTCTTTCTCTCTCTCTCTTCCTGGATGTGCTTGTGCATATCTCGACAATTCATATTCGTTGGTCTACTCCAAAATATCCAGACCACCTTCCCTTATCCCGAATTCTACCTACATTTCCCAAATTGGACTGGTTGCTATTATCCATTGACACCTGAAATCAATCACAATCTATCAGTCCATCAATCAATACCGTGAATTAGACAATCAACATTCAGCTATCAATCACTTAATCAACAATGTATCCGTCAATCGGTACATGTACATGTACCATCACCCCATCCTGACACACATGAACACACCACTGAGACTACCAGGGAAAGTTACAATGCTACAATAAAATAATGCAATTCATGTTCACTCATGCATAAAAGTTTGGTTTAATAAACCATCAAATTCACTCAGCAAACCCAAACTGATCGCAATTGATCATGAATTTATCATATCACCCTCAATTTTGTAAGCTCCAAAGGACTTACCTCTCACACATTAGAAGGCTAATTCCTGCGCAACCTAATTGTCATACCCTTTACAAAGTTGAGCAGTGCTCACCCAAGCATGAATTATTTTCGGACTTTTTGGTGTCATATGAAAGTTGAGTCCATAAGCTATCCATACATATAAACCTTTTCCCCCAGATTCATATATTTTTGTATTTGGCAGCCATTTCAAAAGTGTATAGTTTTCAAAGGATTTACCTCTCACAAATTGGAAGGCTAATTCCTGCGCAACCTAATTTTCATACCCTTTACAAAAGTGAGAAGTGCTCACCCAAGCATGAATTATTTTCGGACTTTTTGGTGTCATATGAAAGTTGAGTCCATAAGCTATCCATACATATACACCTTTTCCCCCAGAATCATATATTTTTTTATTCGGCAGCCATTTCAAAAGTGTATAGTTTTTTTGGGGACGCACGGTATAGAGGCTGTTCGGAAAACGGGGATATCCCCGGTTTCCGACATATCCCCGTTTGCCGGTGTGTAAACCCGTGTGTATCCCCGTTTGCCGGTCCTTACAAGTGCACACACACACACACACACACACACACACACACACACACACACACACACCTACCCCCGTATCTGATTCAAATTATGGATTGTGTATCATGTTATCGCAATCTAAACAAATTAATACATTGACAACTCATATTCTTATGTATTCTTTTGTTTAAAATTTAAAATAGACTCCTACCACATTCCTGACTATTAAAATCGTACAATACCCGTTCAGGACTGATTGATATTGATATAACATTTTACATTGACCCATTTTACATTGACCCAAGCCAGAGTATTCTCTGGTTAATTCCTGAATTGGTTAAGTGCCAACGAAACCACGTCAAGGTGATAACCTTGATAACCTTGATAATAAAATAGAAAGATAACTGCTATTCTAATGTAATTAATACTCACTAAATAGAACTCCGCGCAAATAATGGCTGTTGAAACATCACATACAAGGACGCGATTTCATAATACTAATAAGTGTTTAAATAAATGTTCACTCTTCTGTACACATATAATTACCATTATGTATGCTCCGGGGAGGTACTGAAACTACGTTTGAAAAATATCTATGAAAATCTATGAGCGGTCGTTATGAGCAGGTGGTCGCTATAGACAGGTGGTCGCATTAGCAGGTTTGTCTGTACCTCCCCCCGTATATGATTCAAATGATGAAAAGTTATGATGGATTTTGTATCATTTTATCGCAATCTAAACAAATTACTACATTAACAACTCATATTCTTAAATGTATTCTTTTGTTTTGTATTGATTTATGAATTTACATAGTTGGTGTCATTGTATAAAAATGCTCTTAATAGGTATTTCAAAGCGAATTAAGTTTTTAAAGATCAAAATGTAGCCTATTCTTAACTCTTAAGGAGTTATTTGCATTTCATACATAAGCGCTGTATTCGAAATTCCACGTCCATGTGTGACGCATCACGTTGTAACGACGTGTGATACAGTAACCAAATATGCAATATGCTCAAATTTTGTATCAAACGATGCGCAAGACTCTATGAAAGACCTCCATGAAATAACAAGCTGGAATCAGCAGTGCATTGTGGTGTAAATGTGCAAGATGAGTGACTGGGTCTTCATGACCCCTAAGGCTGAAACACAATATTTAGTGCATTAGGTGTGGCTTTCTTGAAACTCATCCTGTGGACTTCCAGTAGCTAGTTTACAAGGTTGTCCACCTAGGTTGTGATCCTAGAATATCCTAGAAGTAATTTCTGGTGGCCAACCTTTTACAACAGGCAAAAGCTGAAATCCTAAAAAAAAAATGGTGGTTTGCCCCCTGGGTATCCGGGCAAAATGCGAACTTCATTATAAGGAAAAAGTTGTATAATGAAAAAAAAAAAAAAAATGAAACTTAAAATTAAAGACATAAAACAAAAAAAGGACAAGACGAGACAAACAACATACAATGCTCAGCAGTCTGCAAACAGATTGTGAGGAATGAACATACATAGAAAAAATAATAGAGAATGAGAGAGTTGGAGAGGACACGGTACATGAGGAACATCATTATTTCGCGCTCAAAAAACACGTATGTATATATTATACAGAATTAATCAATTTGTATATTGAGCTATAAGTTGTTTTTTAAACTTTAATTTAAATGTATTTAAAGTAAGTGAATCTCTCAATGATTGATCCAGTGAGTTCCACAACCTAGGGCCAGAGTATAAGAAAGTTCTATTAGCAAGAGCGGTTCTATAAAGGGGTATATGAAACATGAAATATCAAAACAGATTATGTTGTTGTTGTTGTTGTTGTTGTTATTTGTTACCATGGTGTTGCGGATGATAATAATGACACAGATGACATAGATGCGAGTACCTGTTTATACAATTTGTATGTTTAAGGAATTGATTACGCTATAGGTGGTGTTATTTTGTTTGCGTTGTAAAGGGTACATGTTTGTCACACAATGCATTACCGCCACTTACGGAATCAACATGGCCTCATGGTTCCGTATGCGCTAAAAATCTGCGAGAGCGCCAATTCTATTCACGCATACGTCAGGAGATCATCAGATCACAAGAGGTAGTCTTCATCTGCAGACCCATGAAGACATGCTTTAGTTTGGTGATGCGTTTTCTAATTATATACTTTTTTCTGGAAACATATTTTAGTGATCTTGTTTGTGGAATAGGCTACTGCAAACTGATTTAACCAACCGATCAACCGACCGACCGACCAACCAGTCAGCCAACCAACCAGCCAACCAGCCAGCCAGCCATTCAGCCAGCCAGCCAACCAACCAACCAACCAACCAACCAACCAACCAACCAACCAACCAACCAACCAACCAACCAACCAACCAACCATCCAGCCAGCCAGCCAGCCAACCAATCAATCAATCAATAAATCAATTAATCAATCAATCAATCAACCAACCAACCAACCAACCAACCAACCAACCAACCAACCAATCAACCAATCAATCAATCAATCAATCCACCAACCAACCAATCCACCAACAAACCAATCAATCCACCAACCAACCACCATAATATTACCTTGTAATGTTGCAAATACCGATGATTAGACGAACCAATGATGAGTTTCTCCCTAAATGAAAACTGGAAAACCGCCGGTATAACAAAAATAGCAGTTGCCATAATCGCAAAAAAGGCACGTCGCATAGCCATTTCTTAGTATAAATTCCAAAACAAGTTCATATCATTCTTTAAAAATGGGACAAATGCTGATTCTTGCTTAACAGTCGACTTTAACTCCAGACTCGAAATGCTGTACTAAATTACCTTGGGAGAGATGTTGGCACCACATCATTCTCATGATCACGCCTACCTCTCGCATGGAGCGCGCCATCTGTCGGCCAGATGTAGTAGCGCAGCTGTTCACATCTAAATTAATTAAAGTAACTATGACATTACTTCAGTCATTAAAAACATAATATGATGATAAAAACATAATATGTACGCGAGCTATATGTTTAAATTGTCCTTGCAGAGATGTGTCCGAGCACCGGGATTGCACGATCGGAGTTAATAGCTCCTTGATAAGACTCATCTGATTGTGAAATTGTGACTTCAAAAAATGTTATTTTCACATCAACTTACTTGTTTTAGCTTGACGGTTTGAACATCTTCGATGTCCTTCATCAGAAGTTACTCTAAATCTGACCGCTAGATGGCGCTACTAGGGTAGTTTTTTAAGGCAGATTTATTTCTGCATTTATTAACAAAATCAAAATCAAATATATAAAGAACATGTTTACATACATAGTTATACAACAATGAAATGGGAATAGTTATATAATCATGTAACTTAATGTGACAATAATTTATGTATATTATTACAACAAATAAACAAATGCAGCAGACCAACCATCATAAGCAGGGAGCTTGAGTGGATGGTGGCCTGGGAGTGGGGGGGGGGGGGGGGGGGGGGGGGGGGAGCTACATGGTGCCAAAAAGGTGTTGTATAACAATTACTAACTCGTCACTTAAAGGGGACCACCGGGCAAATAACAACACATTACTACATGTTTTGGTACTGTTGAGGGTTGAGTAATTCATAAACAAAGCAATTAATTTCCACCACTTACGGAACCACTACTATTTCCTGGTTCCTGGTTTGCGAGTGCGCCAATTCTACTCACGCGTACGTTTGTAGGCAATATAATTCCGAGCGATTCGCTTGCTGCACCCGCGGTAGTCTACACAATTCATACCGCATAAACGCATGCTTTAGAATGGTGATGCGGTTTCCAATTATATATTTTTTTTCTGCAAACATATTTTTGTGAACTTGTTGATGGAATGGAATACTAACGATGTTACCTTTCTATTATACAAATATTAGTTTTGGGTGGTGGTACCCTTTAATACAAATATATATATATAAATACAAATAAAATAAAATAAATTAAAAGCGTGTTGAGCGGGTCAACAGTGCAAGTGCTAACGTATGGTTATTATATAGTGTATAAAATAAAAGGGGTGCATGTATATTGTACGTGCTGGTGCGGGTGCAAAACACACGTTTTCTCTATTATGTCGCGCCATAACAATGACTAATATTAAACAATGTACCAATGACAATTAATAAACACATAACAAATAATCCATTCATACACTATTTATCAAATTTCATAAATAAAATGATCAGGTTTTGATGGGAGTCTAAGTAAAATATTTTAATATAAGATTTGTTTTCATATGGGCTTTAAAAGAATAAAGGGATGTTCATTGTTTTATGTTTTGGGGCAGATTATTCCAAATGTCGGGTCCATGATGTCTTATAGATCTATGGGCTATTAAAACTTTAGGATTATTAAGGTGAAGGTCAGATGAATGTCGGGTGGGGTACGAATGAATATCAGTATTATATGTGAATAAAGTATGGAATGGTTTCGGAAGTATATTGATTGGAAATTTATACATAAATATTGCTGATTGAAAGGTGTGAATATCATTTATTTTCAGAGTTTTAAATTCATAAAATATAGGATCTGTGTTGGCTAAAAAATGCGCATGAGCGCATATACGTAACGCTTTCTTTTGTAGAAGAAATATTGTATTAATTTTCGTCACACTACTGTTTCCCCATGCTATATTACAGTATGAATATAAGAGAGTATAAATGAATTATACATCGTAATTTGTGTCCTTTTTGAAAGAAATTATTTCAATTTATATAATATACCTATAGCTCTAGAAACCCGAGTACAAATACTATTTATATGAGGATGCCATATCAAATTATAATATATTATAACGCCTAGAAATTTAACTGAATCTGTTTGTACAATAGGAATCATATTGGGTACTTGGTAGTTTATTCCTCCAAAACACTCCATAGGAGTTTTAACTGGAGGTGGGTCCGAGAGAGTGGTTAGCCCCTAAGGACAGAAGGGTCCTTAGCAAGCGCATTCTGGAATGTATGAAGTGAGGGCTGGTTTACTGTAGATTGAAGTAGCTTATTCCATTCAGTGGTTGTACGGACGAAAAATGAATTTGCGAACGCCTCAGAGTTTGTGTGTTGCTGTTGATACTGTAAAGAATGGCCCCTTCGGTTTCTGTCTATTTTGGGTTGAATGAAGTCCTCATATGTGATGTCCAGGTTTCCGTTCAGCATCTTTTGAAAGCAGGTTAGGCGATGACATTTCCTTCTGTCTTGAAGCGCAGTCCACTTAAGCTCTTTAAGAATGGCAGTGATGCTTGTATTTGTGTTGGACACAAATCTTGCTGCCCTATTTTGCACTCTTTCTATGCTATTTATGTTCTTCTGTGTGTATGGGTCCCATGAAGCAGAAGCATATTCTAGATGAGGTCTCACTAATGTCATGTACAGTTTTTCCTTGACATGCGGTGTACAGTGGTGGAAATTTCTTCTGATGAAGTTCAATACATATCAATACATATATTAGCAACAAGTTCTTGTGTAGAGTGTAAACTCTTAAAATCTATAAATTTAGTTTTATTTATATTTAAAGATAGTTTATTACATTTAAACCAAATAGATAACTTATCTAATTCACTATTCAAAGTTTAAATGAGAGTATTCAAATTTGTATGTGAATACAATATATTAGTAAAACAAAAGGAATTTTAAGAGTGGTGATGTGTTTACAATGTCATTAATATAAATCAAAAAGAGTAAGGGACCTAAAATAGTAATATAATTTACGGGATAAACGAATAATAGTAGTTAATTTATTACGATAATGTGTATATTTTTTATGATTTTCATTTGTGGGGTTTCGTAATGATTTCTTATATAAACCATTTCGAGTCGATATCGATTTTAATATACCGTGAGTAATCCATGGTCGTTTAGGTTTATTCTTTTTATTACATTTAGACCGAACAAGGGGTATATGTTTATTAAAATAAAAAGTAAGCTTATCAATAAATTGTTTATGAGATTTATTTACGTCCAATTCATTATAAATGTTTTGCCATTCTTCCTGGCTCAACTCAATTTTAACCCTAATCCCACTGGGTTATTTTGATCACTTGAGTCCACTGGGGGGGCGGGGGGGGGGGTGGGGGGCATTTTGGCCCCTCCCCCCCCCTCAAATCTCGGCAACGAATGGACCGATTGACTCGAAAATTGGCACAAACGTAAAACTAGTCTAGTAGAATAATAATTTGAAGAAGAAAAAAAAATTGGACCGTTACTTTTTTTTTTATAATTAATTAAAATTTTGAATATGCAAATTTTTGACGAATTTGGGGGGAAATTGGGATTTTCATCTAAAATCAAGAGAAATTACAGGATTTCTTCAGGTTTTCAGGTAAAAATACTTTCAAATGATGTAATTCATCATATCCATGTTTTTTTATGGTAATTAAATATATCACTAATTTGCATAAATATGCAAATTAGTATTCCCGAATTACATAGAAACCTGTACAAAAATTGCATTTTTTTGTGACGGTCGAGCAATTATCGACCTCTAAAATCCGTTCTACATGTCCGACCGGGGCGAATTATATATCAAAACGTGCGGGAGACTTGAGAGAAAAAAGTCATGAAGTTTGAACGTGAAATTCCAATCGGTCTAGATGCACGTCGAAAAAAACGACAGGGGGAGGGGGGGGGGGGCCAAAATGCCCCCCCCCCCCCCCCCCCCCCCAGTGGGATTAGGGTTAAGAGATTTAATATTATTGTCAGTCTCTTTCCTTTTCATTTTTATATTTGGACGATTTTGAATACAACAATTACTTTTTTTTATTTATCATAAATATAGGCAAATGGTCAGAAATGTCATAATACAATATTCCATTAATCCTATTATTAATTTCGTTAGTGAATATATTATCTTTTTAATATATATATATATTTACCGACGTATGCCTGTAAATTTACCGACGCATGCCTGTACTCGAATTATTTTCTGACGGGGGTGTGCCGCACGGAACTCTGAAATGGGGATGTTAACAGACTAAAACTACAAAATACATAGACTTGGGGCCATACCAAAGACCTTCCGAAACCCTCAAAAAGGCTCAAATGGTAGTCAAAGGAACTGACTAGAAGAAGAAGAATGGACTTGGTGCTACAACTGAACTACCTAGCTAAATCATTCCAGGGGTCTATGGAGCGGCAATTTTTGAAAATCGGGTGTCTTTAGAGCGGCAATCACGCGTGAAAACGGGGTTCTTTTAAGCGGCACATACCCGTCTTACATTATACATGAGTGCACCCCCCGGAAATAATAGTGTACAAGTGTAGTTCAACTTACAAAACGATGAACAGAAAGACGAACGATGAACCAGAGGCAGAGGCAGGAATGAAGTATACAAAAACATGGGGTAGCCGTGGCACAGCCAGGTGAGATAATAAACAGGAATGGAGATCACAACGCGTCTGTATCATAATTGGCGTTAGATTTTTATCTTGAGAAGAACGATGAGCGAAGAGTAGTCGCCATTTCAGGAGTCGAATTCGGACACGCTATGCACTCGCTAAACTCAGTTTAACGTGTACGGTATTTGTGGCTATATACTGCGTGCAAAAGTACAACATCGTACACACTAATTGACCAATCAGATTGCAGAGATTCTGAAGCCCATTTTATAATATGCAATGTTTTATTTCTCATGTCACCCTGTCGAATGGTATTAAAGAAAATCACATTTATCATAATATAGGTTTTCCCGCTCAATTTTGCACTTTTCTCAATCGAATTCATTTAGGGGCATTCGAATTCGCGCGTTGCCGCAGTATCGTTGGTATCGGTTTTTCTAATTCCGAATAAGTGCAAGCGAATTCATGCATACGCATACGATTTCGCGAATAGACACAGAAGTTCATTTATGGGCAATCGATTTCGCGAATGTGCAGCCAAATGTAAACTTCGTTCATACAATTTAACGCGGCATGGCCGGTCATGCCTGATGAGCACGTTTGGAGCATTCGATTTCATTTCGGGGCAAACAATTGTAAAATTTCGTCATTCGTTTTAGATAACGCGGATGCTATGTACATGTATGTACATTTGTGTATATGTAGGGGAGGGGGGGGGGGGGGGGGGTACTTTCGGGGCCTTGGACTTTCATGGGAGACATATGTATGCATTTCTCAGTCGTTCGTAAATATACATACAAGTCTTCGTCCTGTTTTAATTGTCTGAATATATATACAATTATGATATGACACACGAAACTGGGAACAATAATGTTTCACTTTTGCCCTGGAAAGGACATTGTGCGGTTTGTTACGTTTGAACATTTTTACAAAATGATGTATTTACATGTATTTTGTTATCATCAAGATTTTATAATTGTAATGTCATCTACATCCCCATTTAGCTTTAATGAACATTGATATACGCTTTAGCACGGAGCTATATAGGAGGCACAATCACCCCTCCCCACCCCTAATAAGTTGACAAACAATACATCATAAGCCAAAGGGGAATCTTTATAGAAAACAAAGCTATACATGAAGCTTATAAGCATTTTATTTTATATATTTCCAGATGGCCAGGGTCCTTTTCCCCGAATTCCATTTTTCTCATTTTCACCTTACAGCAAAATTTACCTTTATCAAAATTATATTCCTTTTATAAATTTCACGAATAATTTATGACTTGATTTTTCCCAAATATAACATGCTTTGTCTGAATATGAATTAAGTTTACCTGAATACAAACGCCACTGCTTTTAGCCAATTTATTGCTGATCTATCTTTACATTTCTTAAATCGAAAGCAGTAATTTGAAAATTGGCTGCCCTTTCACGAATTCGATTGACCGAAGAGACGTCTACGTATACTACGTGTTAATTTGAACTTTGTGCGAATTCGTTTGCTCCGGGCGTGATTTTGAATGCCTATTAACGAATTCGAATAATGCTTTGGTACGGCGATCGCAAATCGCGCGAATTCGTTTGCTCCTATTATCAATTCGATTGACACAATCGCGAAATTGAGCGGGAAAACCTATATAACAATTAATTAGCCCTAGTAATAACCTTTACACATAATTATATACATATCTATAATGCACATTTTCAATACATAATTATATCACATATACAACTAGACGAAACATTTAATGACACGTAGAACAAACAGGAAGTAAGTAAATTGCAATTAACAATTGATTTCAAAAATTAACTGTCATAAATGTGAAGAACACTCTTTAAGAAACGTTAAACTCCGTTTTATCAAAATAAGTTATACATGTACCTACAAAAATGTGATATTACATTAGTGGTGGTCCGCTATACAATGATGACCATTGAAATAAATAAACACTGCTGAAAAAAGTTAGCAAGAAACTTTTGATTATAATCTGACGTAAGTTTGTAAAATATACTATTCCAAGATCAATATACTTAACTTGCATAATTATGAGGGATAAATAAACATAATATAATGTGAAGACGGTATTTATCGAAACACGTCAACAACAACAAAACAAGTACAAAAAAGAAAACAAATTAACATGTTAATCTCAAGCTATAAATTGACCACGCAAATTTTACAATAAATATGAATAATATCTAAGAAGATATCAATCCAGTAAAACAATATTTACATACAACAAAGGTACTTGTTAGGATGATGCAGTAAACGTGTGCACCAACGTACGCGTTTGAGATGAAAAGGACTGTACCTAATTTACATGTACCATGATTCGTCAAATTTGAAAGATATTCTTACATACTAAAGAATAGTCTATGATCTAGACCCTCGATCGCATGCTGACAATAATCCCACCACACATAATAGATAGCCGCCAACGAGAGAGATCTGCACAACAGCAGTGATGGCTGCCAGCCGAGGTAAGCAGCGATCACTGATGTTATGCAATGATTTACCTGTGGATACTCGTAATTTGAATACTTTAAAGGGATCTAGTAACTTTGTTGACATGTGCAAAAAGTGATGAAGGGTTGATGCAATGTATATTGTTGTTATCTCATATGAAAATTTCAAGTCAAATGGACATTGCATGGCCAAGTAATAATCGAAAATGCAAAGTGATATTCACTAACTCACTGCACTCACTTTGTACACGGTTTCAAAACTCCGGGGGAATTTTTCTTATCTGAATACTTTGATCGTACATATCTTTGTAACGAAAGGGAAATTTGACCGGTCCCATGATTTTATTGTTAATACGAATACAACAAGGTATTGGGGAACCGCTAGAATTAAAATTGTATTTTGAAGATTTGGACAATGTTACCAAGTCCCTTTAAGTTCATTCAATACAGAAATTAAAAGGATTACATAAATAAATGATTTTTAGTAGATAAAGAGCTTGGTAGCCCCATAATCATTCATTATATGTATTATGTTTAATTTGTCATTATATTATAGATTTATTATGACCCGCATGTTGTAAATGAAGGTTGGGTGGTTGGGATTGGTGTTTGGGATGGGGATCTTTGAGTGAGGATGTGGAGGGGAGGGGGGGGGGGGGGGGGGTTTAGGAGGTATTGGTAGGGTACTGTAATTGATATGAAAATGCGTGACTCTTTACTATGTATGTTATATGCACCATATTTGTTTTTAATAGGACCCCGTGGAAGAACAGATCCATCATAATGATGGATCTGAAACGGGCCATCCTACCAATTATTATTATTTATAATGTATATAACAACATACAAATAGAATATTTCAATTAAGAACTTGTAATTACTTTTGTGTAAAAAATGTTATGTTCTGACTTTTGAAGTATTTTGAAATATTAATTTTGAAAAAAAGAAAAAAAGATGCAGGCCTCTCTCGTTGTGCAGATCTCTCTCGTTGGTGGCGCTATATATTGTGGGTGGTAGGAGCTAGTTCAGCATGCGATCGAGGGTCTCGATCCTTGACTAACTAAAGAACAGCGTTGTGACTGCAGACCACAACTATTTCTTGTAGAGTACCATAATTATACAACAACATTCTGATACTTTTGCTAATTCTTTTATGATTAACACTTTTAAATATCTGGCTCATTTTGATATATTCGGTCTCACTCTATAGTATGACTTTATAAACGGCTTTCTTTCACTATCTTTTATTACTAAGCTCACATATTCGATCCTTTCTTTCGATTCCATTGTATTATCCAGGTACTATAGGTAATCTGTGATTCCCACAATCGGAGCTTTGCTAAAGAAATTATCTATGAGGACGACATTAATATCAAGTATGGTTCCATAATTACCTACTTTTACAAATTCGGTAATTCAAGCAACATGTACTATCATTAATTTTGCTGTGCCAATTTTGGTTAATTTTAGTTTTAAGGGCTGATTTCACTTATGATCAACTTACTTTCTCACATTCATACCACAAATTTTACATTCGTAGTTCATGTAAAATGTTATGTACATATCGGGTCCATTTAAAGGAAAATATATCATCATCTCGCAGGAGTTTCAAATTACTACACACTATCGTGGATAATTTGACTTCTTTACAGATATAGTTCTTAAACAAAAGCTAACCATTCTTTCTTTACAATTACAGATATTTCAAATCGACCTAATTAACCCAGTTCCATACTATTTATTGTACGTTTTCTTAATCTTAACAATTACAATATTGTGCATGCAAAGCCTCGATCGCTGCGCGATATTTTCAAACCCCCAGACTTGACTTCCATATATAAGTACAGGCACCACTATCCGATCAAAAAGTTCTACCTGTATGTCTATAGGAAGGCATCAGAATGTTCTAGCCATATGTCATTGGTCGAGATAACGACATGTGATCAAAAATATTTCAGTGGTAGTAGTACCAGTGGAAGTAGTATCAGTAGTAGTAGTATTAGTAGTAGCAGTAGTAGTAGTAGTAGTAGTAGTAGTAGTAGTAGTAGTAGTAGAAATAGTAGTAGTAGTAGTAGTAGTAGTAGTAGAAGTAGTAGTAGTAGTAGTAGTAGTAGTAGTAGTAGTATTAGTAGTAGTAGTATTAGTAGTAGTAGTAGTAGTAGTATGAGTAGTATGAGTAGTAGAAGTAGTAGAAGTAGTAGTATAAGAAGTAGTTGTAGTAGTAGTAGTAGTAGTAGTAGTAGTAGTAGTAGTAAACTCTAAAAATAACTAGTCAAAATGACCAGGAACCTATTCAGCCGGGCACCTGCACTATTCTAGTAAAAATGATCCGGAAAATCTAGTCAAATACATTGATGTTTTAATTAAATATTGCCTTTGTATACAGGAAAAAAAAAAAAATTCTGTATACAAAGGCAATATAAAATTAGAACATCAATGTATTTGACTAGATTTTCCGGATCATTTTGACTAGAAATAGTGCAGGTGCCCGGGTGAATAGGTTTATGGTCATTTTGACCAGTTATTTTTTAGAGTGTAGTAGTAGTAGTAGTAGTACAGTAGTAGTAGTACAGTATTAGTTGTAGTAGTAGTAGTAGTAGTAGTAGTAGTAGTAGTAGTAGTATAAGAAGTAGTACTATAGAAGAAGTATAGTGGATTATTTGTAATCTTAAACATGTTAAATTGATCACTTTGAACCACATTAGAAATCCCGCATTTCGACCGCCCTTATTTGTTGCTCAATCTGATCTTTCTCCTTGCGATAGTTTCTGTAGCTGATGATGGCGAAGACGATGAAGACGATGATGATGAGGCCCATGATACCGGCAACGGAACCGACGATGATGGGTACCGGGCTACCTGGGGCAACGTGGTAGCGGATGTTACCTAGAGTGAAGTTTAAGTTCCTTCCATGTTTAACCTGGCGTTAAAATGATTGGAATATCAACATGGTTTAAAGTGATCCAGGAACTTCATTCATTCTGAAAGTAAACTTTGAAATTCAATCTTATACAATCTTGAAATTGTATGATATGCAATAATAAAAACAACTAAAAACACTGTTACCTATTTGAAATTTATGCGAAATTGTGTCGCCTATTCCCCATTTATTTAGAGTACAATAAACCAGCGTTCCTAGAGGGATTTTAATTCAATCATCAGCAGCATAATGATGGTTATCATGGTTAGCATCGTCAACATCAGAACCGGCATCATCAGTATCATCATCATGATCATCATCACCATCAACTATATCATCGCCATCATCGTCATCATCATCATCTAGACAAACATCATTCGCAGCAGCACTGGCAGCATCATCCCCACATCCTTATCCTCCTCCCTTTCTTCCTCATTATCGCCTTTATCATTACCTTACCACCTTTATTTTTATTATCATCATCATCATCATCGTAATCACCAACATCATCATTATCATTATCACCACCATCACCATAATCATTATCATTATCCTCCTCCTCCTCCTCCCCTTTATCTTCATTATAATCATCTCACCACAAGGCATGGAAGATCAGGGTTGCATCCGCTCAGGGTCTCCCCATCACACCCTCCACCTTCCGGCTCCTCCGTTGGTATGACAACCGTGAGCGAAGCGTTGGTAATATGATCGAGCACAGTCCCCCTACCCGTTCCAACACACACCTCGATGTAGCTATTTGGCTTCTCGTCTGCAATACAGTCCAAGTTGCTGCCCTACTTGGAGAAATTCAGTTAAAATGGATGGGGTTTTCATCATCACTCATGTAAGGAATACATAATATTTTTGATCATACGCCATACTTATTAAGGTCATGGCGGGTAATCAGCAGCATTTGGAAAAATGCGACAAATATATTAAATCAAATAAGGAATCAATATTGTTAAAGTGAGTGTATATAACCGGATGGTAAATACACCCTTTTTGCTCTTGAGTTAAAAAATATAGCATGGATTCTACTCATAGTGAAATAAAAGATAGCTAACAATTGAACATATAATGCGTGATGGATGCGATCTTTTTCAAATTTGTTAACAATGGCGCGATCAGTGAACTGATAAAATACTTCTATAATATTATTACGTTCGTACTTGTATCTCCAGCAGAGTCTGCCCTTCTGCAAGTTGGTAGACCCCTTCTTCTAGTCTGGTATAGACCGGATCCGGACAATATGTGACTTGTCTCGGAGCGTCCACGTAGCCGTCGAAGGCGAAGTTGACATCGACGCGATCGTTGCCTTGGTAACCCGCTTTGCGTCGCCTGCGAGATCGGGAATCCAAGAAAGGCGCAACGCACACAATCTCATCATCACGCTTGGTCGCATCATTGCAAGGCTACGTATGTAGGAGATAGGCAGAGAACGAAGTAAAGTAAATAATAGAGATAATTGCAGATATACATGGAAAAGGACTGGAGAGTGATATAAAGAGGGGTGGGGGGGGGGGGTAGAGGGAATGGAGGGGTCGCTATAGAGGGACAAGGGGATTGGTCGAAGAAGTGAGAGGGAAGGGGGTTGAGATATACTCTATTTAGGGGGGATAGAGGGAAAATAGATACATGGGACGAAGTTTGAGACAACTTACAAGCAAATTATAGATGGTGACAGAAAGAGAGAGATATAACAGAAGAAAGGAGTGAAAAAGATGGTAGTATGTTCAGGTTCCCGTTGAAAAAGACTTGCAATCGAATGTAAAGTTGCAATTAATTGCCAGTCAGAATTTGTGAATGATTTTACGATCCGAGTGCCACGGTCGACGTAAGTCACGATACTCAGATCTCAGAACAATATATATTAATGTGTTCCTAAATGCATACCATATATAGATGTCGAACGAATTATATAGGCGCTTGTTTGATTGTATTTAAACGGAACCCCCCGCCTACCTATTTATTACCGTCGTCACCGTTACCATCATCATCATCATGATCATCATCATCATCATCTACATCATCATGATTATCATAACCACGACCTTACCATAATGCATGGCATATCAGGAGTTCACGATGAGACATTTTAGGTAAACTTGTATGAAGAACTTTTTAAAAATATCTCTTGGAATTAATTTTCACTCAGGGGTTGACATAACGTCCATCAATGAATACAGTACTGTAATTATGAATAATCAAATTTTACATCTTCAACACTGTAACATATCAGTTAACTTTTTCTGGAAAAAGTAATACCTGAGAAGTTTGGATTCCGTTGTTAGATATGATCATGATTGTTGACTGAACTGCGAGAAAGCCAGCACCACTCACAGTGATCTCGATTCCACCACTAAAAATCATGGCACAATTATAGGAAGAAAACACAATGTCAGATTTTGTTTTCTATTATGTGGGTACATTACATTCATAGTATAGACATTTGCATAGTGTTACAATTTATTTCAATTAAAAAAATAATTCAAAACAAAACAAAAAACTAAACACACCAAGTCCACTTTGAAGTGTTTGAACGTATTGCAATGTCCCCTGAATGTGAGAACGTTCGAATAAGCGACTGGTACAGTAATACAATTTTGCCTTTTATGACAGTACGGTACCTATTGTGAACAGTTAGCAAGAAGAAAACCCTCGAAAAGACAGATTCCTTAGGTAAAACGTCAGGCAGTCTAACGCCCTTTCACTCCCCTGACGACATAATTATAGGAATTTTCACTGGAAATACTCACGAATAGATAAATTCCTTTGGTGAAAAGTCTGTCACGGTGGGGTTTTGTACGTAGTTAAAGCTGTCTGGAGCCTGCCTCTGCCCCGCATCAAACTCAATGACAACAGGGACACCACCCGGACCTGACCTAACACTCCATCCTGTGTAGCACTCGAGAGAAGTAGAAGTAAGGCTTCCTTCCACTTCTTGGCAGTGTGCACCGCCGATGACCACTTGTCTGTTGTTGCCTGTGTCCAGATCCGTTCCTGTAAGTGTGACCAGGGTACCTCCCGCTTGGATGCCCGTGCGAGGACTGAAACCCGTCAGTATGGGGTCCTGCGTTTAAATGTTGAAATACATGTACAGGTTGTTGCGCGTGTGCATGGTTGGAGAGGGCTCTGGTCAAAATACTACACGACTGGGAAATGCATAACAAAAGTATTTATGTATGTTTATATGCATTTATTATATCGTCATGCGTGGGGATGTACAACGCGGTTCGCCATTTAAAACACGGCTACTTTGTGAGCACCACACAACACTGGGTATGTATCTAACACCTTGTGCAAGGTGTCCGCAAGATGGTTCCGCGCATACGATTCATGTATATGAATCACAAGTTTTACAAATGCAAAGTAGGAACGGTCACACTTTAATCTAGAATGTTAAGGGTATGTCATAATTGTCACAAATTTATTTTTTCCAGCTCGGTATATTAAACGTAAAATCATTAGTATTAAAATGTTTTCAGTTTCCCTAAACCGACATCATTCGAGTTCAATGACTGTTTGACTACAAGAGCCATTTATTTCTGCCACCGGATATGGTCAAATACTCTTAGATTGCGAAACTTGAAGATTATTACGAACATCATTACCCATAGATGAATTCTATAATCAATTATAATTGAAGTAGTGATAATATTCCATTTTGTTATCAATGCTAAATAATGTCCCACCTTGTAGGAAAATTCCGTATAGGTGTACTCTGCCGTGTTGATCTCCACTACACTTGCAACCAGTCGTTCAACTGTGACACTGATAGCTCCAGTGTGAATGGAAGCAGATGCACTCGTTACGCACTGTACACTGAATACATAATAACGAAAATAAGAGTCGTATGAAGCCTAGCTGCTTTCAAACCTTGAAGGATCATCAGGGCAAAAATGACCACATTGGTTATTGTTTAATATATAGGCGGTTTTCAGCAGTTTTTTCTTCATTATCTTGATTGAATATAGCGATGATAGAAAACACTCATTTAAATGATCAAGTATGTACAGTTTTAAGATCATATTTTAATGAACTCACATTATTTCTCATGGCGACAAATTTAAATGCGTCCCCCGCTCAGGACATAATTATTTGGTTTGCTCTAATATGCATTCCTCATATGAACAAGCCCAACTATTTTCGGGACCAGTCCTGAATGGGTTAAACCACGTGGCAAAAACTTCAAATATATATTTTGGGGTAACCTTGTTGATTAAATACACAATTATCAAACTCGTAGTTCATGTAAATATCATTTGTCTAACCCAAAGACATTGCTTGCACAGAAATCCATTAAACATAGAGGTCCAGATGTATGGAATTACCTGCCGAATAGTATTACGCAATGCTCCTCATTAAATGTATTCAAATCCTCACTAAAAAAATATTTAATTATGTGTTACGATTAGGTGCATGTATATATCTTGTATAATCGATGTACTTATTTATTGTGTACTTTTATTTTTGTATATAGTTTCATGAATATATAACACTACAGTAAAAATGTGCCTTAATTTTCATCCACAATAATGGCAGAGGGTGGGCGGGCGGGGTGAGTGGGCGGTCGGGTGGGGGGGGGGGGGGGCTACGACAAAGATATTAAAATCATTTGTTCGTTAAATTGTACTAGTTATTACAGTTAACAAAGGGATCTGCCTCGACAGGATATCTATATCCTTTGCAGATCCCCCACATCCACTGTAATACTGTCCACACCACATGTATAACTTGTTTTTTTTGTTTTTAATGTATGTAATTTGCTGAAATTTGTATATTCTGTGTTTTTAAAGATGTGAAATAAAATTAAAATTGAAATTGAATTGAAATTGAAATTGAAATTGAAATTGAAATTGAAATTGAATAGTTTTACATTATTGTCTTTTCATCTACAGAAAAGGTGGTATCCTTCTAAAGGTGCTATGCCCCAGTCAAATATATATTCACAATAATATCTGGCCGGCGTTTTGTAGGGTGCGGCGCCAACTACGAGATAATAAAATATACTTTAGTATGATTTAGATGATATTATACACACAGTTCCACAAGTTCATACCGGGGGTGTTGCATAAGGGAGCTTGGTTGATAGAATCGCTGCGGTTGTTTCTGTCTCAGACGCTTGTATAGAGATTCCGATATCCGAGCTCCAGAAAGCTAAAACTAAATTTCCCTTTTTTCTACAGCCCACGCCAGACGAAATGAAAACAATAATCACCAGATCGTCATGCTTTGTTCAAAGTCCGGTGTGTGATATAGATACATTATGGGGCATTTATATTATGCTCAGCTTTCTGGTGAACAGATATCAGGATCTCTATTTAAAAAAAAAGCACGGTGTCTAAGACAAGGAAAACCGCGGCGCATTCTATTCAACAGGCTCCCAAATCGTATGCGATAAGATTCACATTTTTACTTGGACGCAAATATCTTGAACAGAAAAGTTAATCAATTACAGAGAACAGGGTTGAATTTGATTTTATACGCAACTTTGCACTAGCAGGACTAGCGCATGGATCGTTTATGATACAACATGTGCTTGAAATCAAAAGCAGGGTACGAAGTGATTTTTGTTTAAGTTAAGTTAATATACAACTCCTGATGTAACACCCCTGGTTCCTCAATGAGAGTAAACGTTCAAATATATTATTGACTATTTTGTTTTAATATAAAAATATACCGACCTGACACCCGGTATGTAAATGAGCCAAGGGTGATTTAAGGAGCAGTCTAACCCAGCCACTGTGATGCTGATGATGTCGTCCACCTCTTTGCCAATGTCTGTCCCGAAAACAGTAACTGTAGTATTTCCTTCCACTGGTCCAGACGGAGGATTGAACTACATTTGATATGACGAGAAAATATAGACTTATATACTTATTGTCGCATTTATAAACTAAATACAAACAACAACAAATACAAACAGCACTGCAGCACAGCGATATACCACATTAAATAGCAAGCTAAAGGATATAAACATCAAACATCGTGTGTTGTTTCACACGCTACATCTCTATTACCTCATATGACATAACTTTGAAAAATGCATACTTTTTATTGGGGAAATATTATTGTTGGTCACTGCAGGCACAGAACTAACCAAGTTTAACGACTAATGGTAAATAATATTACGTTGTAGTATAGCCCTTGGTTGAAGGTCTAACCACCTACAGCCAACCCCTGGCCCTAAACCTGATCAAAACTTAACACTAGACAAAATTTAAGCTAGCCTTCAAATATTTCCTATCCCCCTAAAGTGCAAATTTTCCCGACATTTTAAAAGCTTCAATGCTGGACTTACACCCGAAATAACAGGAGGTGGACAGGCCGAGTTGCGTGGCTGGTAGTCAGTACAGCCGATACCTTGTATTCTGCACTGGTCATCTCCAGGACACCAACCGCAAGTTAGTTCATGTGGGACTGAGGGGGCGATGCAGCTACTGCAGCTACTACCAATGGCTCCACAGTCATACAGTGTAACTGGAAATTTAAAAAGGACACTCAACCATTTAATCCTTTGAGAGCCAAATTGTTACGAGGATCCAATTGACCTAGTTCTTTAGACAAGTTTACATGACAAGCTTGATCCACATTTAAAAGCTAATACTTGGTAAACGTACAGTTAAAGGGTACCACCACCCAAAAATAATAATCTTTTTATAGAAAGGTAACATCTTTAGTATTCCATTCCTTCAATAAGTTCACAAAAATATGTTTTCAGAAAAAATATATAATTGGAAAACGCATCACCATTCTCAGCCATGCGGTCATGCGGTCTCAATGCGCAGACTACTATGCGAGCACAGCCAGCGGCGCGCGATATTTTTTTCCGTACCACTAACAATTCTGCGACTTGAGAGAGACTATCATTCGCGCATAGCCAAAATTTCTGACTTGAATAATATCGAACATCGAGTACGAGTTTACGCAAAAGAAGCGATGGCAAGACCGTGGCTCGAACCAGGCGACTTTTAGGTTGTCAGTCTAGAGCGCTATCCATTACGCCACAGAGACTGACTCGATTTGCAGCGGTTTTTTGGGATATATAACCCTAACCCAAACCCTAACCCTAACCCTAATTTGGTGGCTATAGGTCAGATTAGTGGCTATAGGTCAGATTTAGTGGCTATAGGTCAGATTTAGTGGCTATATGTCAGATTTAGTGGCTATAGGTCAGATTAATGGCTATGCGGTATGTTTGGCTATGCGCATGCGCGAGTGATAGTCTCTCTGCAAGACGCAGAAAAAAATCAAAATTAGCCGATCTGACGCGTTAGTGGTACGGAAAAAAAAATCGCCAGCGGCGCTCTATGCAGAGCAAACGAATCATCCGGGATTCTATTGACGTACGCGTAAATTGCATTGGCGCACTCGCAAATGCCTGGCCCGTGTGGAACCACGAGATAGCCGTGGTTCCGTAAGTGGTGGAAAATGAATTGCTTTGTTTATGAATTACACAACCCTTTGCAAAATGGGTATTTATTTGATATCACAAAACAGTACCAAAACATATAATAATATGTTGTCCTTTGCCTGGTGGTCCCCTTTAATGGTTGTTCATTGCAGTTTTGATACATTTTGTGTTGCACATTAAAGGGATAGTTGAGTTCTGGTAGAGAGAGTACAGTTTTAGTCATTTATAACTCCACCATGCTCAAAAGGAATACAAAAATTAAAAACGACTAAGTAAAAAGCCTGTTATCATTCAACAAGAGGTGTTTAAACTAAAGAGGGCGCTTTCAAAAAACGAATTTGTTTAAACCATTTAAAATAAAATATTGTACATGTGATGTTTTGTTGAAATAGTGATTAGATAGAGAGATAATCAACAACTATCTAAAAACCTCTTTTGAAATTTTTTGAAAAGAGGAAGCATTTTATAACGAATTTTAATGGCTGGTTCAAAATTATCGAATACTTGTGGGGCCCCACATTTATTACAAATGGTTATGTTTATGCATATTTCAGCCGTTTCTGAACCGATTTTGATCAGATAAAGTTTATTCTGCCATTACAATCGTATTCTTTTTTAAATTTGACACTCAGTTTTTCATTATCACACCAAAACATATTTTGTGTAGCGCCCTCACTACCAAAACTCAACTATCCCTTTGATTATATTTTGTATATTGTTGGGGAATTTTTTTTCCTCTGCGATGTTCTTTACCAAATCTAACCTTCCTCGCTGATTAATACCTGTTTTGTTATTCGGGTCATCACAAAATTTGTCATGAGTATACAATTAAATGAATAATCTGAACACATTATTATGTAGCGCAATGCATTCCCATTCAATGTCACATTCAGACGGAGCTTGCGCCTAAATCAGGCCTTACACAATACTAAATACTACATACATTTTAGTTAATAGATATCATACAGATCTGCCAACTCAAGACCCCCCCCCCCCCCAAAAAAAAAAAAAAAAAAAAAAAGTAAAACAAAAACAAAAACAATTGACGGAATTATAGTATTTAAATGTGTTGGTATCAAATTCTATTCGATAGCGCTCTCATAAGATGACCTTTTGAAAGTCCGTTGAATAATTGCGAACAGAAGGGCCCTACTACCTATATATATCTGTATATATTTGTTATATTGTGCTAAATGTGATTTTCTTCAATACCCTACGACAGGGTGACATGAGAAATAAAACATTGAACATTGAACATTGAACATTGAACCTATTCATATGTGCAAAATATGAGATTTCTTGTAGAAGAATAACCTAAAATCGATGTATATACATGTACCTATATTGTTATTCGGGTCATCAATCACGTATCCTGGGTTATAATCCACAGAAATTGAGACATTGAGCAGCAGAGTTCCGTCTGAGCTGTCGTAATTGTACTAAAATATAACAAATAACAGTAATTACAAAATATTTAATTTACAAGCATTTATCATAAGTTGTGATCTACAGTTTTAACAAGATTAGATAGTGTAAATATGTTTTAATAGATCCGTATTTAGCCTTGCTATCTATTAGCGGGACTAACTTCCGATTACCATTTCGCTGTTTATTAGCACCATTTGTCATTCGACCGAATGTTTTATTTCAAAATATGTATTAGGTGTTATCAATATGAACGTTGAATAATTTAAAAGTTCAATTTGATTATTATTAACAATACAAAGCAGTTATTTTAATAATTCACTGTCATTACAACTAACATGACTAGAAAATACTGTCTAAAGTAATTTATTTAGTTTCACAAATGTCGTTATCTGATCATTATTGTTTGTACTATTAGCATTACCACTATTTATAGTATAATCTTTATCATTATTATCACCATCGCTGTCATTTAAATCGTAATCCGTAATACCATTATCAATACCAATACTGTTATCATCATCACCATTATTAGTTATTTTTTTCATTAATAGTTATGATTATTATGATCTTTAAAAAAAAAAACATTTTTGAAGTATTATTAGTATAAACATTATTATTTAATTAGCATAACATTTTGTTCTCACCATACTAGGGCATGTGACTCTGGTGCCATCGACATCAAGACTAGCAGTTGCAACCTGCTTTACACCTTGGATATCCAGCAGACATCGATAGTTAACCTTCATGAAAGCAAACACAAACTCTACCTTAATGGAATAGTGAAGTTCTGGTTTAGAGGGTGTTTCAATTGATATTCTCCTGCGAGATACAGGTAAACATGTAGAAATTGAAAAAGCATATAACATACATACACAGAAAATCGTTAAAAATCCGTTTATAATCCGTATTAAGTCAAATCATTCGAATAATCCACGAGCGCGTTGACCTTTAGTCCCGATAATACTCATTGTAAAAAGGTTACTGATTAGGCTTTAACATTGATTCATAAAATGTCTCTATTTTATTATTTTTTTTTTAATATCAAATATTATATTGTTTAAGAAGATGGTTGAAAGACTCAGGTATCTCAATAGCGTTATCTTGTATTAGTGGCCGCTATATTTTGATTGCACACATCGGCGTGAATTTAATTTTGATATTTCTTTCCACCATTTAGACAAGGTGAAATTATAACGATTGGTTGGATAAAACTTAGTTGTAATTTAATGGTATACCCGATAATCGTTTGGCAGATTCCGGCCCGTGAGAATGAAAGATCGCCTCACTCCGACTGGAATCAAAATTTCAGCTGAAATAGGATCCATTTGAGGGCACGTCGCTGCATCCTGTAAATGAACGATACAAATTAAACATTGGTACCATTTTCGAGATCCTCATGACTGACAAAGCGGTTCTATGTACATGCAGGGGAGAGTATAGGAGGGAGACAGAGGCAGGCAGATGAAGAGGCGGGAAAATAACATCATTGACCCTGAGTGACGCTCTGAGACAAGTGGAAGACAGAGACGGATGTATGAAGCTGGTTGACAGTTACCATGGTTACTGCGCCTGCCAGTTTTAAGCTACGAAAAAGTTGAGGTGTGGTAAGGAAATGTATCGAGCCATAATATCCGAAATAAAAACTATGACCTACGTTGTTCATAGAGTTTAGTTTGTACTGATTACACTGTTGTTTTAGCCAATTACTAGGGGATGGGGTATGTGTCCATCGTACCCACCCCCAGGGCTGCCCACACTGACCAAATAAACTAGTCAGCACCAACACCAGTTTTTAGCTTACATGTGATTTTTGAAATACCATAATTCGGAGAAGTCGATCGTTTATAGTTTCCGATTCGGGAAATAAAACTGACATACATATTCAATTGAGTTGTCAATAGTTATTTAAACAACAATTCCCTTTGTATGGTTCTTTTATACAGCATTCAGAAGAACCTTATGAGGATATCAGTATATGACTGAAGTCTCAAATAACAATTCGGACAAATCTGACGACGTTGATGGAACTTACAGCAGAGTAAAGCATGATCAAAATGAACAGTTAAAATTCACACACTTACATTATGAGAAACAATGACTTCACCGGCACCATTACACGGATCCTTATTGGTATCATGAGTGCAGCTGTACCCGTATACACACCAATCACAGCCCCATGTACTTGTTACACACGGAAGACAACTTTGGCAAATTGAAAATGGAGAAGCAGTCATGATGATAATTTTGATCAATCTTTTTTAAATAAAAGAGGCGAATCCTCAGCGTATAATATGCTGGATTAAGTTTGGTTTTGAATGGTTTTCTCCAAACAATATTTTTTATTTTGGAAAGACAATGAATAATTTGGTTTTCACATATTACTATTATTATCATTATTACAAACCCTGTATGAATTATGCTAAATTTATACATTAAATGTGAAATGTTCCCTCCTTTCAACAATATCTTTATCTACCATTCGTACGTGGGTATAACTGACTTATCTTTGTGATGCTTGTTTGATATATCATGCAAAGAAATATAAATATTAATTTGACCAATGTGAGACAATCATTTGGCATTACGTGATACCCGAGAGGGATAGCTCGGCCTGGGGGAAAAATCGGCCACCAACATGCACACTTTCGAAGCGAACAGGTTGCGATGGATCTAGACCGCGTAAGAGCACTTAACTACTGTAGACATGCTAGAGAACAAGTGCGTAGCGACTGTAATGCACAATACACCTCCGTATACCGAGAGCGTTTGTATAGCGTTCGAATATGTGCGGTCGAGATATCCCGTCACTCCGGTATATGCTTTACACTTAATAGTAAACAGAGTTCTTACCCTCTAATAAGACCGCAATCGAAGAATGGGTACTCCTGACTGACAATAACCTTGTTCGTTCCACTGTAGAATATTTCTAGTGTCATGGTGGCGAAATCTGTTCACAACGAAACATTTATAAAGTAAAATATCAAGAGCATAATATTAAATAACGTTTTTGATTAAGCAGTTGATTATGTATTAGTAGTTTACAATTTTTGTTGGATATTGTTTTTATCAAAGCAACAATTTGACTGGTAAACATCATTTGGAACTAAACATAATGCGCGATATCCAAAAACAGTCAGAAGTAATGTCACCCAGTTGTGTAAAGACAACTACAGTATTTAACAAAAGTATTACTAAATTTGCGAGTACACGATCCTTACATACCTGATAAATGGTAGCACACAGGAATGGTAGCAGTCGGGACTTTCAGATATTCGGAATTTAGGAACGATGCTTTGTGGGAAGTTTTTTTTTATAAAATAAGCCAACTGATCAAATACATTTATAGTGTTGTATTTAAAACAATGTGTTTAATGTGACAGATTATTACTATGAAAGTTAATCTGTATTGATAGTATTGTGATCAAAAATAAAAAATTGATATTGTGACAGATTATTATTTTCCTATATCAAATATATATTAAATAAACAGTTTGTATCCCCTACTTTAGCTATACGTCTTTCAATGCAGCAGTATAATTGGCATATGACAACAGTGAAACACAGGCCTGCTCCTAATAAACCAACACAAAATAACGAAACTGCATACGGTGTGCCCTAAGTAACTCGTGTAAAACCTTTAAATGACATGCAATCATAATGTAAACCACTGCTTACGTTGGACGTAATTTTTCCCAATGAAAACAGGAAAATTGCTTCCACTAGTGTTTTACCAGTTAGTACAGTTTACAAACAAAATAATAAACGTTACAGAGCCAACATAATACAGATTATTATACCACATAATGATACATACAATATGTACAATATATACAAAATAAATTATACTAATGCCATAATGTATTGTATGTATTATAATTTCTGCACGTCGAGATCAGCGTGTCAATAACATAATAATGTGTGTTTAACCCGCTGTATACGTGAACTAGTTATGCAGCCAAATGCCTTCATGATTATCATTATCTCAACGACGGCCTCCCTCAAGGATCTGTCTTGGCCCCGATGCTTTTTAACATTTATGTAAGTGACATGCCGGAGACCACGTCCAGGAAATTTGCGTATGCAGATGACCTTGCACTAGCTATCCAATCCACCGATTTCGACGTACTTAGCAGAACCCTCACCGAGGACATGAAGAAGATGGAGGACTACTTCACCTACTGGCGCCTTCGTCCCAATCCCAATAAGACTACAACCACTGCCTTCCACCTCAGTAACCGACAAGCGAAAACAGAACTTAATGTCACCTTCTGTGGCAAAACAGTTAAGCATGAAGAGTTCCCCAAATACCTTGGAGTTACCCTGGACCGCAGCCTCACCTATCGTGAACATCTCAAGAGGGTTTCTGGAAAACTGAAGACCAGAGTCAACATTATCCGGAAGCTTGCAGGAAATAGCTGGGGTTCAGGCACACAAACCCTCCGAACAGCCTGCATAGCTCTAGTCTACTCTGTTGCAGAGTACTGCTCACCAGTGTGGACAGAGAGCTGCCATACCAAGAAGGTAGATGTAATCTTGAACTCGGCTATGAGAATAATTACTGGCACCCTAAAGTCAACACCTCTTCAATGGCTACCTGCTCTCTCCCACATCGCTCCCCCTGGTGTACGCAGACAGGAGATAATGCGCAAGGAACTACACCGCACCTCCACCAACCCAGACCTACCTATCCACGAAGACCTAGGAAACCTACCCAAAATGCGCCTCAAATCACGGACACCCTTTTGGACTTCTGCAAAGTCTCTAGAAGAGTTTGACCTGAAAGGAGAATGGCGCAAAACCTGGGCAGAGTCCGATTTCCCTAACCATGACCTTGTACAGGACCCTACGTCAGAGCCAGCAGGGTTCAACCTCCCCAGAAAGCAATGGGTGACTCTGAACAGGATAAGAACACTCCATGCAAGGTCAGCCCATCATCTCCACCGATGGAAAATGAAAGACAGCCCTGCATGTGACTGCGGGAACCCAGACCAGACAGTGAAGCATGTGGTAAATGAGTGCCCTCTCCGATGTTTCCCTGATAGTTTTGAGGGGATTCATCGGACAACAGATGCTGCTCTGACCTGGCTGAGAAACCTAGACTTGAATTTATAAATGTGCATATATGTCATACGAAACAAACAAAATTATCTCATTATCTTGCCCTTCATAGAATGGCACTTTACCCAGGACCCCATTTCTTAAACATCCAAAGTACATTATTATCTGAATAATGCTGATAACCAAAACAAGCCCAAGTGTGACATATTTACATAACCCTGGATCCCATTCTATACCGCATGGATGAATGACAAATGTTATTCCGAACTTTAACCCTATGGCGCCAGACTTACCTGGTGGGCTATGTACAACGTATATCGGGATTTCACAATCCCGAAGACAACGGGATGTAACGGAGCGAGACAAGAGGAACTAAACCGAAATATATTTATCTTGTCTCTAAATGGGAACATATGAAGGGCGTAAAAATAGTGAACTTTGTTCTGTACGGTTTATTCACAACTTTACATGATTGTGTCGAATACATTTTGTTTTAAACAGCCATTACAATTTCCTTAAAATAGTAAAAAAACAAATCTTATAAATTGTTAAAATATGAATCGTATAAACGCAATCTTACCCTTTTATTAAAGTCAACTGTCTATTTAAAAATGCTACTTTACGTACAATATTTGATCTGGTAACATTTTCCGATGGGAATCACCATTAACAAAATGTTTGTTTTTCTTTAAATATATTTCCAATTTGTATGTTCATACTGTACGATATGTTGTTTTGTTTGTAATTATGGCCGACATAAAGTTTATGGAAACTTGTACGATTTTTGAAACAGTTGAGATTCCAAAAGATATGAAGAATTATATGTGAAGATATCGTAGTACATGTTATTGTACTATTTGTTTGTGTTTTTTGTATTTCCGGGTTGAAGAAAGCGTGCACAATGTTATATCCGAGGGAGGTCATTCATGCCTGCCTGTACAAAACAAACAATAGCTTTGCAAACTAACGAATGGGGATTCCCCAATCTCATATACGTATATGATTACCCTAATAGTAAAATACCATACTTGTCTTTACATAGCACACTACAATACAATACAAAGTCCTCACACAATTCTAAATTGAAGAGGGTTATATTCGTGGTACATCAATGCTAAACTAGCTCCAAAATTAATTTTGATGAAATAGCTTAATACAAACATAATGGGCGACAAGCGACGATAACTAAATGTTGGCTTTGTCTTAAGTTATACAAAACAACATCATGCTTGCTAAACTTTTTTTCAGCGAGTAGTGAGAAATTATTTCAATAAATGCAATACCCAAAAATTCTTAGTGTCAAAGTAAATTGAAATAATCCAATATATTGAGTTATTTTGTATAAGTGTACATTCAAACCTATATCCACACTTACCATGTTCATCTATAATTAATATATAAATACAGTTCAGTTTGCTAAGAGGCATTAGAGCCATTGCAATTCGTTCAACGCTATTTCTCTACGGACCGCTTTTAAGAACAAATTAATGGATCTGTTTAAATGAGTTATACGCGTTTTTATGGTTACAGGGAACCAGCACATTTATAAACAAGTAATTAGTTTTAGTAATCCATTCCACCAGCAATCAAAGAAAGATTTGTCGCCAAAAATGATTTCATTTAAATAATATTGGTCTCAACTATTGTAAATAAACACTCACGGGTCTGAAGAAACAGACTCATCATGTAATTGTGTAATTAGTATTTTGTGTTGCAATATATATTGGTAAATTCTTCAAAATGTAGGGTCGTACACTTTTACAAGCATACCCTTGGCTTTCCACGTACGCCTCTTTTTCCATTATTTTTTTACAATATTGTTTATAAAACTAATGTATTTATTTTGTACCATTCTTGCTAACTGTTGTTATTATGTTGTATATTGTATGTTGTTGTATTTTTTATCAATTGGAATAAAAATTAATAAAATAATAATTATATTGTCATAGGACCTTTGCAATAGATGATAGTCTTCTTCTGCAGATCTATACATATTTACATTTGTCTGAAAATGAGGTTTCACATGATGGTAAGCAACATTTTTCAATTTTGGTTTTGCTTACTTTTTGGTGCAATGGACTACTGAAAGTATTTCCTTATATAATACAACCATATTAAAGGGATCTAGTAACTATGTTGACATGTGCAAAAAGCGATGAGTGGTTGATACCATGTATATTGTTGTTATCTAATATGTCCACTGGGTGTTGTGTGAAAATGTTACGTTAAATAGACTTTATATAGCCGAGTAATGAGCAAAAATGCAAAGTGACATCTACTAACTCATTGCACTTACGTTGAACACGGTTCTGACGATCCGTTGGATAATTTGACATCTGAACACTTCAATCGTAAATATCTTGTTAACGAAAGGGAAATTTGAAAAACCGAAACATATCCCATGTTTGTTTTGTTATTACGAATATAACAAGGTATGAGGGAATCCCTAGAATTTCAATTGGATTTTGAGGATTTGGAAAATGTTACTAAGTCTCTTTAAAACAACTTCAGCACAATATATGTTGTGATTATCTCATATAATTAATTAATTTTGCATTGATTTCAAAGTATTTACCCCCTGAAGTGATGGCTAGTCTGTCAGAAACTGTTGGGGTCCTGCAAATGAAGTTATTCCCATCCACCATGTAGGGCTGCGTTGGCTGGCCGTTGAAACGACAAATATACTGACCGCCATCTAGGGTAGGTAGGTTTGCCACACTGAATGTAATCTGAAAAACGGAGAGTAAGAACAAAAACAAAGCAACAACGTTGTTTCCATTGTTCTGTGTCTATGCCTCCTTCATCCACATATTTGTGTATGAGTTCATGTGTATATTAGTCTTCATGTTCGGGTCCTACTAGAAACGAACGATTAGACTCCCCATTTACACCGGGAAATTTAGAACCGGGAGTAAAAAGGGAAATCAATCTTCATCGGCAGATAAAACAAATTTGATAGAATTTCACATCCACGCACAATTTCACGTAACTTTTGTTCAAGACCAAATTGTGCACCCTATTTAGATAAATGTTCAAAACTGACTTTAAACTGAACTGTTCAGTGTGAGTAAAACAACGGGAATCGGACTTCATCTGCCAATGAATAACGCGTCCTGGAAATGTACATCCTTGCCCAATTTCACATAATGTTTGCTTAGGACAGAATTTTGTACATAGGTAGGAAGGTTTCCCACAATGGCCGGTATTTTACCGAATTAATCATCTTAGTCTAGACTAAACAAATCCAGTAACCAGTTAAACCCGTTCAGAAAATGGAATTTAACAATCACATTGATGGTTGTCATGCACCACTTCCCAGTTCTAATGTAACATTGCAATAAAATATCCATGATCAATTAGGTAATGACCAATGTATATGCAGCCATGCAGAATGCACTACAGTAGAAGCTTGCAGTTGCAGGCATACACGTGCACTATACGATTTAACTAATTTCTTCGATATTCTAAAATCTCCTGAATCAGACTTGCATACAACCCACCCTAGTTTCGGTAAGTTCCTGTAACCGACATATTGTGATTTTAATTTTGACTTACATCTTGTGGAGAACTGCCGATATACTGAGCGGATGGGTTGACATTCTGGATCGCGATGCACTCATCACGGTAAGTCAACCACTTAAGAGGATCAACCTCAGCGCTGTCACACTCACTTCTTCTGGTACAACTGTTTGTGTGGAGACAGCATTACAAGTAATGTATCATCATTATGCTACTAAAACTTGCCAATAAATATATTGCTATCTGCATGTGCAAGATAATCACGTCATCACCACATCGAAGCTTAATGTGACAAAGATGATTTAGTAAGAAGGTATAGACACTCAAGAAAGTCATGTGATATTGACAGCAAAACTCAGCAAACAATCTTCATCATAATCCAACGCTTGCTATATAAAAACAAATACACATTCTCCTCCACCCTAGATTTACCATGTTTACTTTGAGAATCTAAGCAGTTTTCTGGATCAATATTGTATTGATTCTTCCAAAATGAGTTTCTCTGTGAGAACTAACATACAATTTACTATTATCATTTCAAAACTGCATCACCTAATGCAATCGAATCTTGAAACCGACTTACGAGGTTTCTAAGGTACACCAGCCACAGAAGGGATCTCCATCTCGTGTTGTAGGTCCAATGCACGAGTCACAGGTCTCATACTGGGCACAGTTGATGATGTCTAGTTTCATCAGCTATCAGGACAGACAAAAAGAAACACATTGATAATATCTTTACTTAACCGAGCATGGTTGCTTAGCGGTTAGAGTGCCCGCCTCATGCACGGGAGGTCCCGGGTTCGAACCCAGATCAGGTCATACCAAAGACTTTAAAAATGGTACCTTCTGCATTCTAGCCAGGCGCTCGGCATTTATAGAATGGAGAAGGGGAAGTTAATCACACGAGTTACCAGAGGACTGGCTACATTCTGTAGCTTTCGCTTCACTTAGCAGACGTGTGGCCTAGGGCTAATGAATCGAAGATAGGCGCCGCCTTATGTGCCAACATTGGCACGGGAAGGACCGAAAACAAATATCTTTATTTATGGCAAATGTGTTGGATGACTAAATTCGACGAAATTTGTATTGATACTTGGTTTTACTTGATCTGTGGAAAGAACATCTATACAAGACGATAGACGGTTCCGTATGACTTAGCCACAATAAGTAGTAAAATAGCTTCTAAACATTACGGAGCCTGGGGAACTGTGATTTGTTTAAGTGTGTATCATTCAGAGTAACTGTTAACAATGAACACAATGATGCTTGCTAATTGTTTTCGGAAAAGTAGGTCCACCTTTATAGCCAACTGCAACGTGCTATCGAGAAAATAATATTTTCTTTTTGTCTTGCTGCTTACCTCAGAAGCACTCAAAATATAAAGCTCCTCTTTCTCCTCATCCAGATGGATGTCACTCAGGACATTGGTCGTAGCGAGGTCGACAGTTTCATACACCCTGGTACTAGTCGCATTCTCTATGTGCACCTGAATGAAAAGGGCAAAGAATACAGGATGTATTCAGAAAACAGGCTGTCAACAGGTGATTGGTCATTCTTACACTCATACTACAATCAAAATTAGTGGAAATTAATGCAATAAAAAGAGTGAACAGTTTCCAAGTTGGCATAATGATTGGTGTGCATGGGGGTAAATAGAAAACAGGTTTTCAACATGTACAGAGTTATAGCGATGATTACAGTTTCATACATCCTGGCGCTATCCAGAGCCTCTTTGTTCACCTCAGCACCTGGGTAAAAAATACAATGAATGACAGGAAAGACGTGACCAAAATTCGTCGGATGAGAATGAGATCCGACAATTTCCGTTCTTATTAAGTTGTGGACCTCGTTGCAGAAAAAAAAGTTGTGATCGATTTTAAAGTTGCTATTATTTGCAAGCCATAACATTATGTATATTTGAACAAATTAAATTTAATTTCAGGCTTTCTTTAGTCATTTGTAACATTTGGATGAAGGTATTATATCTTCAATGAAGATTTTGAGACTGTATTGTGTAGAGATGATTAAACCTGGTAAAAATCGTGTTGTTGATGTATGCTTAGACCTCCTAGTACATCTATTATAATTTTTCTGAGCCATTTAAAAAATGTATTAGATGTAGTTAATAACGAACACAAGGAATGCATGCTACTTGGAGACTTTAATGTAGACTTAATGAAACTTGATACTTGTACTTACCCAAATGAGTTGTTATAAATGTTTTATTCATATTTTTATTTCCCAGTAATATGTAAACCTACCAGAATAACAAACACATCCATGACATTGATAGATAATATATTTTGTCATTTTGAAAATTCACATTCTTTCTCAGGAGTTATTATATCAGATATCACAGGCCATTTGCCTATTTTTCATGTAATGAGTAATAATGATGTTGATAAAGAAGAACAGTCTCAGATGCACTGTGAAATAAATGACCAGAATATTTTTATGTTTATTCAGAAGCTTGACAATATAATGAGTCGTTATACTGTCAAAAACCCTCAATATTTGTATAAAAGATTTGTAGATTATTATTTTGAGAGAATTTGAGAGAATCCTGTAAGCGGGGGGGGGCGTAATTGTATACAATTTTCGCAGCCAAGAACGCGAATTGTCGGCATTTTCGAGACCGTGGCCAGGTCCGGTCCACAATTTTTGAAAACGAGACCAGGACCCAATGGTTGAGAATCCTGTAAGGGGGCGGGGGTGGGGGGTGGGTAGTCGTGGACATTTTCGAGGCCGATACCACAGTTTTTTGCACTTTTCGAGGTCGAAACCACTGACATTTGGTCTCGAGAACATTTAACGTTTGAAAAGAGGGTGGGTGGTAAAACCCCCCCAAAACTGTTTTTGTTGGTCAAAGGGGGGGGGGGGGGGGGGGGGTTGAACCTCTCAACCCCCCCCCCCCCCCCCTCCGGGTACGCCTATTATAATAACATGATCCTAAAATCATGCAAAAGAGCAATTTGTTTGAATGGGAGTACTTATTCAGATGCTGGTTACATTTTCCCTCTTTCAATTTTGCGCAAGTCATTTTTCCCCCTCTGCACAAAAACAGTCAGTGTTCGCCTAAGCGTGAACGAAAATTTGCTTTGTTAGTAGCATAAGACTATTGGTCATCTATCGACATAAAAAAACAATATTTTGAAATGTAATTTTGTCAGATTTTTCAAAAGTGTAACGCTTTTTTTGATACGCTCTGTAGAAAAGAATGTTACACTGAATTACGCAATGCCTATACAAATGCCTTAAAAGCAGCAAAACGAAAATAGATAAATGTACTGGCATTAAAGAAAACAAAGGGAGAACTTGGAAAGGAATCAATGAGGTATTACATAGAAACAAATCAAAAACCCAGCAGCATGTTTTAAGCATAGGGGTGTATTATTGAAAAACCCACAAGATATGTCACAATTATTTAATGAACATTGTATTAATGTTGGATATGAAATTGCTGGAGCCTCAGAATTGTTTTAATTTTCAAATATATTTTTTTTAAATGGCAATTTTAAAAATAGCGCATTCTTTAAACCCATTACTGCGAAAGAAAAAATGAATTGTGTTTTAGAATAACAAAATGAAAAGGCCCCTGGTTATGATCAGATTACATAATTTATTGTTAAGAAGATAATTAATGTCATATGTAAACCGCTTTGTATAATTTTTAATCAATGTATTCAATCAGGAAATGTTCCAAATTAATTGAAACTAGCCAAAGTTATCCCAATACACAAAAAAGGACCAAGTGACACTTTATCAAATTATAGACCTATTTCACTATTGCCTCTATTTTCAAAAATATTTGAAAAATGTATTCATACAAGATTGTTATTCCATTTGGAAAAAATACAATTTTGTACACAAACCAATTTGGTTCTAAAGCCAAACATTCTGCACCTCATGCCCTATTAGATATTGTAATGAATTCGTTACAAGTTATTGCAAACCAAAAAGTAATTGTTGGGGTATTTTTATACTTTAAAAAAGCTTTTGATTCAATAAACCACCAAATTCTTCTTAATAAGTTACATTTTGTATGGGGTAAGGGAAGGCATTCATGACTTGTTTAGAGATTATTTATTAGAAAGAAAGCAATATACAGTATATAATGGACATAATTCTTCTTCCGAAACAGTTACTTGTGGGGTACCACAAGGATCTATATTGGGTCCACTTCCGTTTTTTTATTTATATTAATGAGTTGTCAAATACCTCCAACATATAAAATTGTTTGCTCTTCGCAGACGACACTAATACTTTCTTTTAACACAGAGATGCGGAATGTTTGACTTACATCATGAATGTAGAATTGTGTAAAGTGAGTAAATTGGATAAAAGCAAATAAATTACAATTAAATTATGAAAATATACAAATGATGATATTTAATTTTAATATTATTGATAGATATGATATTAAGAGGGTTCAGACTACAAAATTCCTAGGCATAAACATTGATTCAGATCTGAAATGGAAAAAACATGTAAATGAAACACTCAGGAAAGTTTCTAGAGTGATTGGAGTTATGAGTAAATTAAGAGAATTTATACCAACTCATGTTTTATTGATAATCTATAACTCATTAGTTGTATCACATTTATCATATAATATTATAGTTTGGGGTAGATGTAGTAAATATTTATTGGAACGGATACATTTATTGCAAAAAAGAGTTGTGAGAATAATTGCTAAAACATCATATCGTAGTCATTAAAACCATTATTTTTTAAGTTCAATATTTTTCCTGTATTTTCGTTATTTGAAAATCAATTACTATTAATCATGTATTCTTATTATAATAATTTGCTTCCAGCTAACTTTCAAGGTAGGTTTTTATGTAATAATGAATATCATCAATATAATACTAGATCTGCAAATGATTATCGTGTAAAGTACGGAAGAAACTTCACTTACAAACGCAAATTTTATATGTAAAGCGCCTCTATTATGGAATTAATTACCAGATGAACTTAAACATTGTAGAATTGTAAACATTTACAAAATGAAATTGAAGAAATACTTGTTACACAATTTTATGGAGGAAGATAATAATAGATTATTGTATCATGATTACAATTTACATGTAAATAGTCACAATATTTTGTTTAGGCTGATGTTTTGTCGTTAGGTTTGGGTTATGGTTAAGGTTAGGATTAAGTTATAATTCATTTATTGCATTCATTCATTTATTTATATATATACTTATGTTTGTTGTATTTTTTTTTATCCGTTTCATCCTCTTCAAGGTTGTGAAGAGGATGAGTTACAGTAACTGTTAACAATATTATTCTCTGGATCTTTAGTATATAAGTTGATTTCCTACTTTTAGAAGTTTCTTCCATTTCCATATTTAAATGTAATGTACTCTAATCTTTGTTTGTATTATATCACTATTGAACCTTTTGTTGTTATGCTTTATTGTTGATTTACTTTGTAATGTTTTTAACGGAATGGTGAATAAAGTTTCAATTTCAATTTCAATTCCAATTTCAATTTCAATACAATTATGATTTTATAATTATTCTTGAACAGTGTGTATCTCTTCCGTCGGGGTGGTATGTTGGATAATTTTATTATAATTTGTAATAACTGATAAAACTATTGACCAACCTTGTGCAAGAATCCATCAGTTGACGCAACGAAGGCAACCGTTTCATTGTCTAGTGTCATTGTCACGATGGATGCCGCAGATCCTTCGATGAGATCAACTGCTGTGTAACCAGTCAGTGGTAGAGAAGCCTCGGCATATTGGAAGATTGGTGTTGTACCAACATATGCTGTACATTGAGCACTATCTGCAAGATCTCTAGACACTCCAAACTAAAACACATACAATAATAGAATACTAATTATAATACTATTAGTTATTTTATAGCGCATTTTCAATTAAAAACTGCTCAAACCGCTTTAAATGTTTCTGCTTTGATTTGCAGATATAACAGACA
The DNA here is from genome assembly GCA_037951105.1 of Echinarachnius parma. Classification (NCBI taxonomy): domain Eukaryota; kingdom Metazoa; phylum Echinodermata; class Echinoidea; order Clypeasteroida; family Echinarachniidae; genus Echinarachnius; species Echinarachnius parma. The sequence continues at coordinate 88,223 of JBAMJV010001169.1, read as the reverse complement.
GACAGAGCCTACAATAAACGCGTTTCATGTATTATTTTAGCAAAACAGAACTACGCCGATGTTTTACTGATTACACTGGCTACCGGTTTGGAAGATAATTTTATATAATGTTGCATTGTTTGTTTGTATCGAATCTTTCCAAGGTGATTTACATACGTTATTCAGTGTTCCTAGACAGGTCAACTATGTTTAATATTTGTCCCATACATCATCGCTAAAGGGCGGGGAACGTTTTCTTCTTTGTTTTGTCCTGGCCCTACCATGCCTACAGTTTTGAATAAGCTGCTAGCAGACTTGTGGTTTTCTCACACAACATATAAGATCAACTTAACGGCATACTTCATTTAATTGCATATTAGATTGGAGAGGTTGTATCTTAGATCAAATGACGAATTCCATAATTAAAACGACTGAGAATAATAAAACGCATATCATGAATGTTTCGATTGTTAGCATTTTCCTTACCCTAGACATAATATGTAAATTAACATTAACAGACTGGCATAGCGTAGTGACTTGGTCTGACCTTATAAACACGAATCAAAGTTATCAAACACGACTCTATTAAGGAACAACATTACTGCACTACGGGTATACCATTTAACCTCTTGTGGAAGATAAACATTAGTAATGTTAGTGGCTATTTATCGAGTTTACGACCAGCCTGCTTCATTTGTTTACTGAGTTATCACATTATCGTAATTTAATATTATACATACCCGATTCATTATAATTATAATTTCAACTCAGTAATATAGTGGCTATATAACCGGTTAGTTAAAGCACACATTAACTATACAGGAGGACCAGGGTTCGATATCCACACATCTAATACCTAGCACTTAACAAATGGTACGTACTGTCTTCTAGCCAGGTGAAATGGCTTATGGAAAGTTAATCACACAATGCTTCAAGATGACTGGGCCCCTTCTACACATTTTCACTACGCATAAATGTGTGTGTCCTACGGGTAGATATATTGAGAATACGAACAAACCAACGTGCCAATTTGCATAGGAATTAATGAAAGTAAGTTACATTAGTTAAAGGGATAATTGAGTTTTGGTATAGAGGGGGTGCTAGACAAAATAATTTTCTTGTGAGATAATGAAAAACTGAGTGTCAAATTAGAAAGAGCATACAATTTAAATGACAGAATCAGCCGTTAACAATGTTTAAAAATGGTTCCTGTTTTAAAAAAATTACAAAATAGGTTTTTATATAGTTGTTGATTATCTCTCCATTTAATCACTATTTTAACAAAACATCACATGCACATTATTTTATTTAAAATGGTTAAAACCGACGAGTGTTTCGAGAGCGCCCTCTTGAGATTTAACAGCTCTTTTTTTTGTAATGATAACAGGCTTTTTACTTAGTCATTTGTAAAGTTTTATTCCTTTCGAGCATGGTGGAGTTAAAATTATAAGCTGGTACTGTAATGGTAGAGGTTTTGCTTACTAAAATTCAGTTCGACCAAAACTGCACTCTCTTTACTATAACTCAACTATCCCTTAACAAGTTGAAGATCACTTACAGATTTGGGACAAAACATTTTGTAGGATTCAAGGTAAGGAATTCCAGCTGCTAGATGATCATCTTAAGAAAATCAACATACATGTAATTTATTTGTGTTACACACTTGATTGTATCTCATTATTTGTCAAATACTGATTCGGATATGAAATCAATGAATAAAATTAAATGAAATGAGAGATTACTTACATATTTGGAACAATAGGCTTGGCTAAAGTAGGGAATCTCTGCTGCTAGTTGATCATCTGCATACTGAGAAGAACATCCATATGCAGCATCCACAAACTTGTTCTGAATACTATCCAGAGTGTAGAAGCACATAGCAGAACTGGTTCCATCTGAGAACAAGGCATACAGTAAGTCATCCGTTGCATCGATCCCGAGTGACGTAGCCAAATGGAGTCCTGCAGGTCCAATGTGTGCAGACTGTAGTAGACCGAGTTGACATGAGATTATGATTTCCATGTATTGGGTGAGTGTATAATCGCGCACATCATTTGAGAGGCAAATGCGCCCTAATTTAGACCTTGGGATAGAGTCTAAAGAATCATGAACAGCAAAGAACAAATAGTCCTTCCACATCAATATTTGCGCAAAATCAACAGATTTTGAAGCGTAATCTGTACTCTGTTGGATATTAAATGTCAACAAATTCGCTGAAGTGATCCGATTCGATATCGGAGCAAATTGTGACAAAACTGATGATGAAGTCACAGTAACAGAGGCCCCGACATAAAGATACAGGTTCCCATCCAATGCCCTCGCAACCTGTCCTACAAACTTGTTATCACTACCCCTTTCTGTCACCTCAATGTTGTCATAATATGCGCTGCTAGAATAGAGAGACAAATCTGACATATCCACATACCCGCAAAGTCCATCAACACCTTTACAATATATGATACTATCCAGGGGAGCAGGTGCTTCAACGAGGATCTTATTCGGATTTTCACAGGGGCTTTGGCAGTCTGGTGGATCCGTACTGGCGTTCCTGATGTGATTGAGGTCGGTGTCGAGCTCGATGATGGTGGACATCGCCCCGACCCAGACACGGTCCGTGCCGCTGACGTTGCTGAGGAGAAAGTGGTTCAACTCCTCGCCTGGATCTCCGTTGAACACTGCCTTCTCATATGTAGAACGCGTGCCTGTTCTCGTTGCCTCAACGCCTCTGGTCAGGAACACGGCTGGAACCAGGAGAACACAAAGTAGAAACCTCATTGATAGGGCATACACGAGTGCCATGCTGGAATGGGTTGCTTAGTTTTGGTCAGAGAGTCAGAGTTCCAAGATATTCAACCAGAAGTTAGACCTAGTTTGTCTATTAGTTATTATTGTTGTTCGCAGTTGTTTAGATTAGGAATTGCCAAGCGTCACATGTAACATCATAATTTCCTCCTAAGCGAGCTATAATCACTACACCACATATATTGCGAAGTCGCTAAAACTACTACGTACAAGACATAAACAGAGTTTGAAGATGAATATATTCGTAATGTATGATAATGCAAAAATATATACATACATGATAAAGAGGAAATAGATCACAAAGAAATACGTCATTCAGTGGCCTAGCACCATGCTCGCGGTGGGGGTGAGGGGTGGGTGGGAGGCATGTGCCCCCCCCCCCCCCCCCATCTACAATAATTTGGCAAAACAATACAGCAAATATTGGGGTGATTTATCTTTAAACTTTAAAGATGCAAACAGACTTGCGTGCACGGTGTGCCCCCAATCATGACGCCCCATCCCGCTTTATCTTTCCGACCACCCTACGCCACTGGAGTCATTATAAATAAAGAATTAATATGAAATTAACTCATCTCAACTGGGGAACCTGCTGGCACTTTACATATACTAACATATCCCGATGCCAAGAGTTAATCGACAAACAAACCAAGCAAACAAATGTTCGCCACAACACAACTCAAATCAACAGCCGATCTAAATAAAGACCTCACGTTCAACCTGTTCAACAAACCGTGAGAAAGAATGTAAACAAACAATGCCCCTCGTGTTTATCATGTTTTGCATGGGGATCGTTCAAGTTGATAATAATAACATAATTGTGTTACCATATGCATTTTTCTGTATTCTTTGCTACTCGTTTATACATGTAGTAAGAATTAACAACATTTTAACTCGTTCCCACCAACTTTCTGAAATCCTCATGGACTTTGTACACTGCCCACCCGGTTCAAGGGCTTACGTGAAACATTAAGTTATGCGGGGAATTAACTTTCAAACAAATTTTAACTACCAAGACCGAAGTCAGCTTGTTCCACATACATTACCGTGATGTTGTGAGGTAACTCATCCTGAAGTGGAACTCTGCGACTGTCCTCTTGGTGACAATCGAGGCAGGACGCCCTCTTGCAGGCGGTGCATTGTTGACATTCATTTCGAACAAATACTCTGGACAAATTCTAAGATAACAAAAAATTGCCTATACTAACTGAAGGCAAACCCTACCCATACCCAAGTTAGCTTGTTACACCTACAGAATAATGATGGTGTGAAGAAAGGATCCTGAAGTAGAACGGTGTCCAACTGGAATACTGCAACACTTCTTTGGGTAGAACCATAATTGCCAGGACGCCCTCTGGCAGGCAGCGCATTGTTGATATATATATTGTGATTATCTATGATTCGATGTGTTCACTGAGTGATGTGATGTTATTATTAACGAACAATGAGCAACACGTGGCAAGTGGTGTTTGCAAACTCATTGTATTAACTTTGCACGCAGTTGAAACTCTTCCGGGGAAAGTTTCTAATTCAAACTCTGTTTAGCCAATTAGGCGAACTCTCAAGTTCAGAGCTTGTATCCTTACAAAATATTACTGGATAGGATTTTTCGAAACTCATCAAATCGCCTATTTGTTTTACTGTTCTTAATTCAATAAAAGCAGGCTGTATCCTATTTATAATACTGAGCAGTTAATTAAGAATAATGCAGTGAGTGTTCATGAGCCCTCAGCGTTATAATACCGAATACCACTTTAACCTGAATTATCAACGCCCATTGTATTTCTTCCCTTGCAACATATCGGAATGAGATACTTTAAAGGGTGACTAAATTAAAAAATAAAAAGACTTTGGTTGATCTATCATAATGAATACATCACATATCTGTTGAATATTTGATGTACATTTTTGTCATATTTTTTTATATTATTTTTTTCTATTATTTGTATTCTACCTGCTAAGATCCACCCCTAAAAAAACCCTCTACCATTGACTTCTCTGACATCACAATACCATTCAACCATCGATCAGCTAGATAAACATAAACAAAAGATATGTTCTCACCCACTGAGTACCTTGTTGCATTAGCATTGGATGTTTTCATTGAAACCATTCTTTTCATGGTGAGTGGGCATTGTATAAAACATGAATGATATTGTAAACATGTGGTCAAATGACATACCAATGTCTTTTGTTCATCTAGCTGACTGATGGTTGAATGGTATTATGATGTCACAGAAGTCAATAGCTTCTGGCAGGTTTTTTTAGGGGTGAAACTTAGCAGGTAGAAAGAAAAAAATAGAAAAAATAATATAAAAAATATGAGAAAAATGTACATCAAATAGTCAACAGATATGTCATGTATTAATTATTATAGATCAACCAAAGTCTTTTAATTTTTTTATTTAGTCACCCTTTAAAGGACTACAAATTTGCGATTATAAAGGACCCATGCACTCTTTGAACTAGAACAAGTGAGTTGTATAATTAAGCCTTTATTTTTTTCTTTTTAAACGTTTAGGTTTGTTTGTAGTATGGAAAATGACAGAACGCTCCTAGAATGGCCATCTGTCAATAACAGCCAACATGCCTATGATGGCCAACAATCAATCCCATACAGAGAACACACATTCATAGGAACTTGGTTATAAGGTTCACCTTCCTGCAGTGACAACATGTTGTATTATGTAGCTTGATAGTATGCACAAGTTTGACTGTAATTATATATACTCGATTTATATAGCGCCTAATATGATTAATAATCATTTCTAAGCGCTTTACAATGATAATATTACCCCCGGTCATAGGATACAATGCAAACCAGCACACATTGTGTGCACCATCTCCACTCCCTGGGGAGTATTCCTTACAAGCGGCTCATGAGCATTGAGAATATCCTTCACATATAGGCTTTCACCTCCTACCGGGTCCTCATTTATACACCTGGGTAGAGAGCAGCAATTGTGGATAAATTGTCTTGCTGAAGGACAAAGGCAATGGGCAGGGTTCGAACTCGGGATCTCATGGTCGGAAAGCGCGCGCTCTACCAATCTTGCCAAACTGTGTCTCCCGAAGGTCTACAGTTAATCTTTGCTGGGACTATATTCAATACAGAGGCTCTCGCCCCAACAACAGAAACCAACCTATATTTACACAGACACACACACACACACACACACACACGCACACACACACGCACACACACACGCACACACACACACACACACACACACACTCACGCACACACACACACATACACACACACACACAAGCACACACACACACACACATACACATTATACGCACAGACAAACACATGCAGTACGTGCTCGCACGGATCCTTATGCCTATAGGCATATCCGTGGGCCCGCGCGGTAGCTTTGCAATACTGTGTACGACGTGTTTACGAGTTTACGTCTAGTAAAAATCAAAGGATGCATAATATATTTTCAATCGCAGACGTCGTACGGCGACGAAAAATGCAACGGCGACCGCAGAATAGCCACGAAACCCGTGCGACTATCGCAAGATTCCCGTAAGATTTTACCCAAAAATGACATCGTAATGCTACAGTCACAAATGGTCCGATTTGGGCTACGGCGCCCGTACGATGCCACTTTTAGGTGAAATCTTGCCGGAATCTTGCGGCGTCCGCACGGGTGCCGTGGCTATCGTACGGTCGCCGTTGCATTTTCCCTCGCCGTACGATGTCAACAATTTGTTTAACGCGGAGTTAAAACAAAAAATGCATCGTACGATTGTTTACTTGCCGTAAGCCCGTAGACACAGCGTAGAGAGCATCGCACGGGCACCACTAGGGCATCGCACGGGCACAGCACGGACATCGCAGCCTTTTTTTTCGAATATCGTTCGATTTTGAGACAGAAAATTTGGCCACTCAAATCGTACGGGTACCGTGGAGTCATCGTAAGAGTACCGTAAGGCACCCGTACGGGCACTTAGTTTGTGTTCACGGGGGCCGTGTGATTTATGTTTTTTTTTAGACAAAGGTCATCGTACGGGGCCCGGAGAATATGGGACTGCTACTCTAAAATACCACAGACATCGTACGATATCACGATTTCCCAAAATGGTAGAAAATCCGCCGTAGGGAGAAAAATCGTACGGCGCCCGGACCATTTGTGACTGTAGCATAAGGGCGCCTTATCCTGAATCGGAGCGCTTGTGACGTAACAATATTCATGCTATTAATGATTTTCCTAACTATTGAGTCGCAAGGTTTTGATTCTGTTTATAATTACACATTCCTGTCACTTTCCTTTTCTTTAAATGAAATAATATATCATGTTAATTGTTTATGTATTGTATAATGTTGGTCTTTATTACATCAATGTAAGAAACTTAATTGTAATTATTTGTTATGAGATTTGAAAAAAGAACATACTTTATTTTAACCCACCATTTGACATTTGAATAATGTTTCTAATTACATATTCCAATAACTACTAAATACAGATTAACATTCGAAACCAGTCCCATTGAGATTTTAAAGGAGACCCCGTGTTTGTAATAGTGAGAAAGCACGCGCTCTACAAATCTTGCCACACTACTTCCACCTAAAGTATCGGAGTTTAACATGTCATGATTCTAAAGTACAAAGGAAATGTTTATAATGCTCTCGTCAGATGTTTACAGTTTAAACATAATAATATTTTCACAAACATGACACTATATCGTTTGATATCGTTTGATACCATTCATGTAGAACATTATAGTCAACCGTATAATATTTTAAGAACATAACCATGACAAGTAAAATAAGCTTAATAATAACAATCAATGTATAACATTTTCTTTTAAACTGTAACACATCAACACGTTTAAATACAAAAATTTCAATAGCAAACAACTCAATATTATAATTATGATGACTCTTTTCAGTTGCATTTAGTAGTACCACACACTTATGCGATATAGTTATGTACATATTCACAAATACAGTTATTTTCATTATCGACCTTTAACCTTACAAATTGGACACATCTAAACCACATTTTGAATTTTTGAGAACACTTCTTTTGAGTTACACGTCTATTGACCTCTGACCCAAAACCTTGAACACATTTGACTCACAATTGAAAACACTTATTTTGCATGAAAAGTAATTGAATTCGTTCTTGGATCTTCAACAAATCTAACCCTCATGCGAACTTGTCAATAAAAAGGCCTTCAAGAGATGCACATGTAATATGATTTCGGTAATCCTTCTTCTAAGTTAACCCTTACACTACCAGTATGGTTTATACCCAGTACAAAGGTCCTAATCCCCAAGTGCCACATTAATTGGAATGCCACAGTTAAATCGTTATTGGGGGGATTTAAAAGAAATCTTTTAAAACTAAATGTCTTACACTTGAATATTAGGTTGTGCACTGACGACTAGAGCAACTTATACATTATATACAACGCCACCGCACAATAACATGGGCATGGTCAATGTTACCTGTGAACCCAAGTGGAAAGATACAGATTTCAGAGACCTATCCCTTTGACCCTAGGTAGACGCTAGAAATCATATCTCAATAACTACAAATAACTATATAGACCGATAGGGAGTTCATTGAACAAAATGTTACTGTTTGTGGACTGCTTTAAACTGCATACAATCTCAACATACGTCCTCATTTGTTGCTCGATCTTCTTTTCCATGTTTGTATTTGTCTTCTTTATCTGTTAGTAGTTGTAGCAGCAGTAGTAGTAGTAGTAGTAGTAATAGCAGTAGTAGTAGCAGTAGTAGTAGTAGCAGTAGTAGGAGTAGTAGTAATAGTAGTAGTAGTAGTAGTAGTAGTAGTAGTAGTAGTAGTAGTAGTAGTAGTAGTAGTAGTAGTAGTAGTAGCAGTATTAGTAGTAATAGTAGTAGTAGTAGTAATAGTTGTATTAATAGTAGTCAGGCGCGCCGGAAGCAGTTTTGGATTGGGGGGGGGGGGGGGCAAAACCCGAAGACGGCTCACGATTTATGTGTTATGGGGCTCATGCCCGACCACACTCACATGGTTGCCAACCCACCCCCCCCCCCCCCCCCCCCCCCCTCCCACGGTCAAGGGAGCTTTTGCATTTTTGGACTTGAAATTGTGCAATCTGGTGCATAAAAACATGATCCAACAACATAGCTTACAGCCAAAAATGAGTCCCGAGGGAGCGAAGCGACCGAGGGCATTTTTATACTTGAAATGATGCAATATGGGGCATAAAAACATAAACCATATGCCACATTTGTATGATCCAACATCATAGCTTACAGCTAAAAATGAGTCCTGAGGGAGCGGAGCGACCGAGGGCTGGGGCAGAGCCAGAGGGGGAGGGTTTGGGAGGGGGTATCCCCCTCCCACAGGGAAGATTTTGCATTTTTATACTTGAAATGGTGCAATCTGGGGCATAAAAACATAAACCATATGCCACATTTGTATGATCCAACGTCATAACTTTCAGCTAAAAATGAGTCCCGAGGGAGCGAAGCGACCGAGGGCTGGGGCAGAGCCAGAGGGGAGGGTTTGGGAGGGGGTATCCCCCTCCCACGGGGAAGATTTTTAAATTGTTATACTTGAAATGATGCAATCTGGGGCATAACAACATAAACCATATGCCACATTTGTATGATCCAACATCATAGCTTACAGCTAAAAATGAGTCCTGAGGGAGCGAAGCGACCGAGGGCTGGGGCAGAGCCAGACATGCCAGAGGGGGAGGGTTTGGGAGGGGGTATCCCCTTCCCACGGGGAAGATTTTGCATTGATTTACTTGTAATGGTGCGATTTGGTGCACGTCACACAAACAGCAGAGCAATAACAGCCTACACTGGAAGTACGTGGACTGATACAGAAAAACCCACCACAGACGTACCAAATGCAAGTTACGCAACAAACTGAGATAATTTATTTGCGCGCGAAGCGCGCAGCGAAAATGGTAAATGGATGAATAACTCAGTTTGTAAACGTTAGAATTAACAAGTATTGGCTGATACATTTAATTTGTTCTTTTCCTTTTTCTTTCTTTCTTTCTTTTTTCTTCCTTTTTGTTGAGGGTGGGGGGGGGGGGGGCTTTTTTTTTTTTGGGGGGGGGGCAAAAACGCGTTTTGCCCCCCCACTTTTTGGATTGGGGGGGGGGGGCGGCCGAGTTATATTGAATAGTTAGCTCAATTATAGTGAGCGAAGCGCAAACGCACAGTGGGCCAGGATCGCCTGAAAGTTTGCCAAGAGAGAAGTCCCGAATACAACTATTTAATGAGTACATGACTGGTACTGGGTCAAATAACCGTAATGGGGGTTCCAGGGGCGCAGCCCCAGAAGATTTTGGATTTGGGCAGTTTAACATTATCAAAACCATGAGAGGGGGCAATGCTCCTTAATTTTAATGTTATTATATATTTTTGAACCCCAAATATTGGGGGGATGATAACACATGCCACCCCCCTCCACCTGAAATATTGGGTGGGGGGGGGGGGGGATATATCCCCCATCCCCCCCCCCCCCCCCCCGTGATCGACGCCCCTGGTAGTAGTAGTAGTAGTAGTAGTAGTAGTAGTAGTAGTAGTAGTAGTAGTAGTAGTAGTAGTAGTAGTAGTAGTAGTAGTAGTAGAATAAGTACTAGTAGTAGTGCATTATTTTGTATCTTATGCATGTTACATGGATCGCTTTGAGCCACATTAGAAATCACGCATTTCGACCGCCCTTATTTGTTGCTCAATCTGATCCTTCTCCTTGCGATAGTTTCTGTAGCTGATGATGGCGAAGACGATGAAGACGATGATGATGAGGCCAATGACACCGACCACAGACCCGACGATGATGGGCACCGGGCTACCTGGGGCAACGTGGTAGCGGATGTTACCAAGAGTGAAGTTCAAGTTCCTTCCATGCTTAACCTGGCGTTAACAAGTATTGGAATGTCAACATCGTTAAAAGTGATCCAGGAACTTTATTATTTCTGAAAGTTAACTTTGAAATTAAATTGTATACAATCTTGAAATTGTATCATGTGCAATAATAAAAACAACTAAAAAACACTGTTACCTATTGGAAATTCATGCGAGATTGTGTCGTCTATTCCCCATTTATTTGGAGTACAATAAACCAGCGTTCCTAGAGGGATTTTAATTCAATCGTCAATAACTCCATTATAACGGAGACGTTATGTAGTACAAATCATCATACTCACTATCAGCAGCATAATGATGGTTATCATGGTTAGCATCGTCAACATCAGAACCGCCATCATCAGTATCATCATCATGATCATCATCACCATCAACTATATCATCGTCATCATCATCTAGACAAACATCATTCGCAGCAGCAGCACTGGCAGCATCATCCCCACATCCTTATCCTCCTCCCCTTCCTCCTCATTATCGCCTTTATCATTACCTTACCAACTTTATTTTTTATTATCATCATCGTAATCACGAACATCATCATCATTATCACCAACATCATCATTATCATAATCACCATCATCATCATCATCATCATCATCATCGTAATCACCAACATTATCCTCATCATCATCATCATCGTAATCACCAACATCATCATTATCAGTATCACCATCATCACCATAATCATCATAACCATTATCATTATCCTCCTCCTCCCCTTTATCTTCATTATAATCATCTCACCACAAGGCATGGAAGATCAGGGTTGCATCCGCTCAGGATCTCCCCATCACACCCTCCACCTTGCGGCTCCTCCGTTGGTATGAGAACCGTAAGCGAAGCGTTGGTAATATGATCGAGCACAGTTCCCCGCCCCGTTCCAACACACACCTCGATGTAGCTATTTGGCTCCTCGTCTGCAATACAGTCAAAGTTGATGCCCTTAAATGTTAAAATGGATGGAATTTCATCATCAATTATGTGATAAATACATAATATTATGGATCATAATCGTGGAACATTTTCTGTAACATTATGTTGGAGTACCCTTCCATCACGATACGTTATACATATTTAACTTCAAAAGCAGCTTGAGGAAAAATGCAAACAAACGTGCATATTAAATCAACTAGGTGATCAATATGTTGGAATTGGTGTTTCTGGGAATTAAACACCACGTTGATGAACTTTTGTTTACAAAAGAGCATGTATTCTACTTATAGTGAAGCAGAAGATAATTTCAAAATGTTCAACATTGTCGCGATCAGTGTGGCACGCTCGGATAATCGGGACCCGAGTTCGAACCCAATCGATGATCCGGCATTTTATGTCCTTCAGCAAGGCATTTCATCCCAATTGCTGCTCTCTAACCAGGAGTATGAATGGGCACTTGGTCGGGTGTTAAATTAGCTTACATCGTTCTACATCATAGGACAGCTTGGGCTAGTATGCTCCCCTGGGAGTTGAGATGGTGCACAAGATAATTATGCGGGTTTGAACTGTACCTGACGACCATAAGGTAATAATGCGCCCCAGAAAAGGGCACCTAGATACATGGCGCTCTATAAATGCTATAGTATTACATGTATTATTATACAAAACATAGACTACGTTCTTACTTGTATCTCAAGCAGAGACTGCCCTTCTGAAAGTTGGTAGACCCCGTCTGCTAGCCTCGAATAGGCCGGGTCCGGACAATATGTGACCTGTCTCGGAGCGTCCACGAAGCCGTCGAAGGCGAAGGTGACATCGACGCGACCGTTGCCTTGGTTACCCGCTTGGCGTCGCCTGCGAGATCGGGAATCCAAGGAAGGCGCGACGCACACAATCTCATCATCGCTCTTGGTCGCATCATTGCAAGGCTACATATATAGGAGAGAGACCGAAAAACAAGTTTAATCAATAGGAGAGATAATGACAGATATACATGGAACAAGAAAGAACGGGAGAGTTATAAATGGGGGGGGGGGGGGGGGTTTGGAGAGGGAGAGGGATAGCGGTAGAGGGGGCAAGGGAAGTGGTTGAACATAAAAGAAAATAAAAGAAAGGAATAGTGAAAAGGATAGTAATAAGATGCTAATATCCGGGTGCCACGTTCGACGTTAGTAACGTATCTCGGATCTTAGAATAATATATATTACAGTTATTTAGTACAGTTTTGGTCAAACCGAAGTTGCATAACCAAAACCAGCACCATAACAACGACAACTGTACAAACTAATAGTTATAACTCAACAATGCTAGATACGTATTAAAAAAAAATAAAAATAAAAAAGCCTGTTATCATAAGAAAAATGTTATACAAACTTATTAAAAAGGCGCTCTCTAAAGCCTAATTGGTTTCAACCATATTTGACAAAAAATTGTGCATGTCATGTGTGGTTAAAAATGTCAAAAACCTCTTTTGGAATTTTTGGAAGCATTTTAAATATTTAAACAAAAAATCATCGAATAAATCTGGGGCCCTAGATTTATCCCGAACAGTTGTTTTTTAACCGATTTTGATCAAATACAGTTTATTCTGTAATTAAAATGGGATGCTCTTTCAAATTTGACGCTCAGTTTTTCATTACTTCACACAAATTTTTTTCGAACAGCGTCCTCTATATCCAAACTGAAGTACCCCTTTTAATGTGTTCCTAAATGCGCACCATATATAAATGTCGAACGAATTGTATATTCACTTGAATTTGCTTAAAGCTTGAACTTCCCGCTTAGTTATTAATCACTGTCGTCACCATTATCATCATCATCATCATCATCGGCATCATCATAATTATCATAACCACCACCTCACCAAAAAGCATGGAAGATATGGGTGAGGCATTTTAAGCAAACTTGTCTGAAGAACATTTTTAGAAAGATCTCTTGAAATGTAAATTCCACTCAGGGGTCGTCATAACGCCCATCTATGAATTCAGTACTGTAATTACGAACAATAAAATATTACATCTACAACACTTTAAACATATCAGTTTTTTGTTAACAAGTAATACCTGGGAAGTTTGGATTCCGTTGTTAGATATGATCATGAGTGTTGACTGAACTGCGAGAAAGCCAGTGCCATCAACAGTGATCTCGATTCCACCACTAAACATCATCGCAAAATAATAGGAAGCAAACAACATTAAGTTTTGTTTTCTATTATGTGGGTTCATTACATTCATAGTACATTATAGAGATTCATAGTGTTACAATTTATCTTTTAATCAAAATATTAATTAAAAACAAAACCAAAGCAAAAACCCACCAAGCCTAATTTGAAGTGAAGAAAAATGAGAACATTCGACATGTTCGAATGAGTGACTGAAACATTAATGCAATTTTTGCTTTTCGGACCGGGCCCATTGAGAAGAGTTAAAGAGAAGAAAACTCTCGAAAACACATAATCCTAAGGTGTAACGTCAGTCACGGTAACGCCCTTTCACTCTACCCGACGACATAATTATAGGATTTGTTACTGGAAATACTCACGAATAGATAGATTGCTTTGGTGAAAAGTCTGTCACGGTGGGATTTGGTGCGTAGTTGAAGCTGTCTGGAGCCTGCCTCTGCCCCGCATCAAATTCAATGACAACAGGGACACCACCCGGACCTGACCTAACACTCCCTCCTGTGTAGCACTCGAGATAAGTAGAAGTAAGGCTTCCTTCCACTTCTTGGCAGTCTGCACCGCCGATGACCACTTGTCTGTTGTTGCCTGTGTCCAGATCCGTTCCTGTAAGTGTGACCAGGGTACCTCCCGCTCGGATGCCCGTGCGAGGACTGAAACCCGTCAGTGTGGGGTCCTGCGTTTAAATGTTGAAATACATGTACATGTTGTGCGCGTATGCATGGTTGGAGAGGGCTCTGGCCAAAATACTACACGACTGGGAAATGCATAACATAAGTATTTATGTATGTTTATATGCATTTAATATATCGTCATGCGTGGGGATGTACAACGCGGTTCGCCATTCAAGACACGGCTACTTTGTGAGCACCACACAACACTGAGTATGTATATAACACCTTGTGCAAGGTGTTCCCAAGATGGTTCCGCGCATACGATTCATGTATATGAATCACAAGTTTTACAAATGCAAAGTAAGGAACGGTCGCACTTTAATCTAGAATGTTAAGGGTATGTCATAATTGTCACAAATTTATTTTTTCCAGCTCGGTATATTAAACGTAAACTCATTAGTATTAAAATGTTTTCAGTTCGTCTCAAACCGACATCATTCGAGTTCAATGACTGTTTGACTACAAGAGCCATTTATTTCTGCCATCGGATATGGTCAAATACTCTTAGATTGCGAAACTTGAACATTATAACGAACATCATTACCCATAGATGAATTCTATAATCAATTATAATTGAAGTTGTGATAATATTCCATTTTGTTATCAATGCTAAATAATGTCCCACCTTGTAGGAAAATTCCGTATAGGTGTACTCTGCCGTGTTGATCTCCACTACACTTGCAACCAGTCGTTCAACTGTGACACTGATAGCTCCAGTGTGAATGGAAGCAGATGCACTCGTTACGCACTGTACACTGAATACATAATAACGAAAATAAGAGTCGTATAAAACATAACTTTCAAACCTTGAAGGATCTTCGTCAGGGCAAAAATGACCACATTGGTTATTGTTCAGTATTAGGCGGTTTTTAATTATCTTGATTGAATATAGCGATGATAGAATGCATTCATTTAAATTATCAAGTATGTACAGTTTTAAGATCATATTTTAATGAACTCACATTATTTCTCATGGCGACAAATTTAAATGCGTCCCCCGTTCAGGACATATTTGGTTTGCTTTAATATGCATTCCTCATATTAACCAGCTCAAATATTTTCGGGACCAGTCCTGAATGGGTTAAGCCACGTGGCAAAAACTTCAAATATATATTTTGGGGTAACCTTGTTGATTAATAGTTTTACATTATTGTCTTTTCATCTACAGAAAAGTCGGTATCCGTCTAAAGGTGCTATGCCCAAGTCAAATATATATTCACAATAATATCTGGCCGGCGTTTTGTAGGGTGCGGCGCCAACTACGAGATAATAAAATATACTTTAGTATGATTTAGATGATATTAGACACACAGTTCCACAAGTTCATACCGGGGGTGTTGCATAAGGGAGCTTGGTTGATATAATTGCTGCGGTTTTTTCTGTCTAAGATGCTTGTATAGAGATTCCGATATCCGAGCTCTAGAAAGCTAAAACTGAATTTCCGTTTTTTTCTACAGCCCACTCCAGACGAAAGGAAAAACAATAATCACCAGATCGTCATGCTTTGTCCAAAGTCCGGTGTGTGCTATAGATACATTATAGGGCATTTATATTATGCTCAGCCTTCTGGTGCACAGATATCAGGATCTCTATTAAAAAAAAGCACGGTAGGTGTCTCAGACAAGGAAAACCGCGGCGCATTCTATACGTGCCTTCGCAGTTGTTGCGATTGCAAGATCACGTGACAAAATTCTAGTACGGCCGGATTTCCAAACGACGTAGCAGCCGCCGCTTTGTGTATAATGTCAATGGACTCTTTACTTCCTGGCATGACACCCGAAACCAAATGAAGATATTTATTCATGAATATCAATTCTATAACACTGTCATTGCCTAACATATATCGAGAACAATATACATTTTCAGATAATTCAAGGAATACGATCGTTTGTTTAAAATTCAAGGATACAACTCGATTTTGATTGACAAAAATGACTCTCCTTTCTTCCTGCCGCGCCGTACATTGCACTCAAACATATGCAATTGGGCCCAATGGTTTCGTGTTTCGTATTATAACTGCAGAACGAAATCAAGAACCCGATCAACTACTTAGTATTCATTTCTGACAAACTTGATATGATTTCCCCTTAGTATGGAATATCTAAAATACATTTCAATGCTTTTCTATACAAAGACAATTCTTACCCTTCATTTGAGACTGTGTTTGTTGCAGTTTCCCGAGCGCGAGCGAAACATAGCTAGCACGGCCCGGGTGTGGCCCGGGTACAGTACGCACAATGCAGACAGTGCTTGAACTGCATGCAGCTTGATTGCATGCAATGCAGTGCGCCGCCAGCCGTGTGATTATAAGTGGCATTCGAGTTTCGAAATATGTTCATTAAAATTCAGTTTGTTGCATTATAATGTGACAGAAATGATCGAATTTGTTGGAAATGTTAGACAGATGTTGCTCTCTTTGCATAATTAGCACTGAAAGTGTCATGAAATTAATATTCTTGAATAAATATCTTCATTTAGTTTCGGGTGTCATGCCAGAAAGTAAAGGGTCCATTGACATTATACACAAAGCGGCGGCTGCTACGTCGTTTGGAAATCCGGCCGTACTAGAATTTTGTCACGTGATCTTGCAATCGCAACAACTGCGAAGGCACGTATTCAACAGGCTCCCAAATCGTATGCGATAAGATGCAAATTTTCACTAGGACGCAAATATCTTGAACACAGAAGTGAATCAATTACAGAGTACAGGGTTGAATTTGATTGTATACGCAACTTTGCACTAGCAGGACTAGCGCATGGATCGTTTATGATACAATTTGCGCTTGATTTAAAGCAGGGTACGAAGTGATTTTTGTATAAAGGTATGGTGAAATCCCGGCTTTGATTCAGGTTTACAGCTTTAAATATGTGCCTATATTGATATACCACACTCTTTTTTTTCAAAGAAATCCTTAAGTTGGCCAAGAAAGGTAAATTTCATGCAACTTTTTTGCTTGTTTTCGCATCGGCGTTCCATACTGCTAAAAAGTAATTCATAGCGGAGCGGGAATGTGCGCACGTGCAACCCAGATCATGACATCACAAGCAGACCGCAACACGGAGGGATGTCCATGGTTTACATGCAGAGCCTATAATTTGCTTGTAAAACAAACTCGTTTTTGCTTGTAAATTGAGGCTTAACTGAACATTCCTAAGAAATGAATTATAGCAGCTTGCAGCAACACATCTGAGTGTAGATCGTCCATGATATAAACTTTAACAAATGTTTTCAAATATTGAGAACAAATCGAAATAATATCTCTCTGTCAACGTGAGTATTGCACTCAGCGTGTACGTGTATGACCGAGCTATACTTCGATTGCCTGCATGTGACGTCACAAAGATGACGTAATTTTTCTTCGCCCGGACTCAATTTTTTTACGGGGATTAATAAAGTGAATTTAAAAGTTGATTTGTTTATTTTACCGGGTTTTCCGACGCGGAAAATATGTTTTTATTAGTAATCTTCATGACAATCTACCTTAGATACAGTAAAACACAATGTTTAGGTAGTTTTCTTGTCAGCCAACCTTTAAGTTAAGTTTATATACAACTCCTGATGTAACACCCCTGGTTCCCCAATGAGAGTAAACGTTCAAATTAATTATTGCTTAATTTGTTTAAATATAAAAAAAATATACCGACCTGACACCCGGTATGTAAATGAGCCAAGGGTGATTTAAGGAGCAGTCTAACCCAGCCACTGTGATGCTGATGATGTCGTCCACCTCTTTGCCAATGTCTGTCCCGAACACAGCAACTGTCGTATTTCCTTCAATTGACCCAGACGGAGGACCGAACTACATTTCACATAATGGCAAAATAGAGACTTATATACTAAGTATTGTCGCATTTAGGAAAGTAATACAAACAACGATACAAACAGCAGAGCGATATACCACATAACATACCAAGCTAAAGGACAAAAACATCAAACACCGATCGATGTTTTACATGCTACATCTTGATTACCTCATACGACATAACTTTGAGAAATGTGTACTTTTATTCGGGAAATATTATTGTTGGTCACTGCAGGCACAGAACTAACAAAGTTTAACGACTAATGGTATATAAGATTACGTTGTTGTCTAAACCTCTAAATAATGTTTAGTCCAGGGTAAGGGAAATGTTCGGTGTAAGGTCTAACCACCTACAACCGACCCCTGGTCCCAAACCTGATCCAAACTTAACACTGGAAGAAATTGAAGCTAGCCTTCAAATATTTCCTATCCCCCTAAAGTGCAAATTTCGCCGACATTTTAAAAGCTTCAATGCTGGACTTACACCTGAGATAACGGGACGTGGACAGGCCGAGTTGCGTGGCTGGTAGTCAGTACAGCCGATACCTTGTATTCTGCACTGGTTATCCCCAGGACACCAACCGCAAGTTAGTTCACTTGGGACTGAGGGGGCGATGCAGCTACTGCAGCTACTACCAATGGCTCCACAGTCATACAGTGTAACTGGAAATTAAAAAAAAGGACACTCAAACATTTAATCCTTTGAGAGCCAAATTGTTACGAGGATCCAATTGACCTAGTTCTTTAGACAAGTTTACATGACAAGCTTGATCCCCATTCAATAGCTAATGCTTGGTAAACGTACAGTTAATGGTTGTTCAATGCAGTTTCGATACATTTTGTGTTGCACGTTGAAGGGATATGTTCTGGTAGAGAGAGTACAGTTTTAGTCATTTATAACTCCACCATGCTCAAAAGGAATACAAAAATTAAAAACGACTAAGTAAAAAGCCTGTTATCATTCAACAAGAGGTGTTTAAACAAAAGAGGGCGCTTTTAAAAAACGAATTTTTTAAACCATTTAAAATAAAATATTGTACATGTGATGTTTTGTTGAAATAGTGATTAGATAGAGAGATAATCAACAACTATCTAAATTCTAAAAACCTCTTTTGAAATTTTTTGAAAAGAGGAAGCATTTTAAAAGGAATTTTAATGGCTGGTTCAAAATTATCGAATACTTGTGGGGCCCCACATTTATTACAAATGGTTATGTTTATGGATATTTCAGCCGTTTCTGAACCGATTTTGATCAGATAAAGTTTATTCTGCCATTACAATTGTATGCTCTTTCAAATTTGACACTCAGTTTTTCATTATCTCACAAAAAAATTATTTTGTGTAGCGCCCTCACTACCAAAACTCAACTATCCCTTTGATTATATTTTGTATATTGTTGGGGAAATTTTTTTCCTCTCCGATGTTCTTTACCAAATCTAACCTTCCTCGCTGATTAATACCTGTTTTGTTATTCGGGTCATCACAAAATTTGTCACGAGTATACAATTAAATGAATAATTTGAACACATTATTATGTAGCACAATGCATTCCCATTCAATGTCACATTCTGACGGAGCTTGCACCTAAATCAGGCCTTACACAATACTAAATACTACATACATTTTAGTTAATAGATATCATACAGATCTGCCAACTCAAGACCCCCCCCCCCAAAAAAAAAAAAAAAAAAAAAGAAAAAAAATAGAAAAACAAAAGTAAAACAAAAACAAAAACAATTGACGGAATTATAGTATTTAAATGTGTTGGTATCAAATTGTATTCGATAGCGCTCTCATAAGGTGACCTTTTGAAAGTCCATTGAATAATTGCGAACAGAAGGGCCCCACTACCTATTCATATGTGCCAAATATGAGAGTTCTTGTAGAAGAATAACGTAAAGGAGTGGTCACACTGAACACGAATCCCCACGAATAGACCCACGAATGCAGTACGAATTGGTACAAATCAATGGCAAGCCGTTTTTAACATTTATTCCTATTTCTTGATATCAAGAATTAAATTATTGATATCAAGAAATCGAATTCTTGATATCAAGAAATGCATTCTCGATATCAATAAGTGCATTCTTGATATCAAGAAATACTTTTCGGTATTGGTAATACTTGATATCAAGAAATAAACTGATATCAATAATTCAATTATTGATATCAAGAAATAGGAATAGATGTTAAAACGGCATGCCATAGATTTGTACCAATTCGTACTGCATTCGTGGGTCTATTCGTGGGGATTCGTGTTCAGTGTGACCACTTCTTAAACTCGATGTATATACCTGTATTGTTATTCGGGTCATCAATCACATATCCTGGGTTATACTCCACAGAAATCGAGACATTGAGCAGCAGAGTTCCGCGTGAGCTGTCGTAATTGTACTAAAATATAACAAATAACAGTAATTACAAAATACTTAATTTACATGAATTTATCATAAGTTGTGATCTACAGTTTTAACGAGATTAGATAGTGTAAATATGTTTTAATAGAACCCTATTTATCCTTGCTATCTATAAGCGAGATTAACTTCGATTACCATTGCTGTTTATTAGCACCATTTGGCATTCGACCGAATGTTTTATTTCAAAACATGTATTAGTTGTTATCTAATATGAACGTTGAATAATTTAAAAGTTCAATCTGATTATTATTAACAATACAAAGCACCTTTTTTAATAATTCACTGCCATTACAACTAACATGACTAGAAAATACTGTCTAAAGTAATTTACTTAGTTTCACAAATGTCGTTATCTGATCATTATTATTTGTACTATTAGCTTTACCACTATTTATAGTATAATCTTTATCATTATTATCACCATAGCTGTCATTTAAATCGTAATTCGTAATACCATTATCAATACCAATACTGTTATCATCATCACCATTATTATTTTTTTTTTTTCATTAATAGTTATGATTATTATGATCTTTAAAAAAAAAACATTTTTGAAGTATTATTAGTATAAACATTATTATTTAATTAGCATAACATTTTGTTCTCACCATACTAGGGCATGTGACTCTGGTGCCATCGACATCAAGACTAGCAGTTGCAACCTGCTTTACACCTTGGATATCCAGCAGACATCGATAGTTAACCTTCATGAAAGCAAACACAAACTCTACCTTAATGGAATAGTGAAGTTCTGGTTTAGAGGGTGTTTCAATTGATATTCTTCTGCGAGATACAGGTAAACATGTAGAAATTGAAAAAGCATATAACATACGTACACAGAAAATCGTTAAAAATCCGTTTATAATCCGTATGAAGTCAAATCATTCGAATAATCCACGAGCGCGTTGACCTTTAGTCCCGATAATACTCATTGTAAAAAAGGTTACTGATTAGGCTTTAACATTGATTCATAAAATGTCTCTATTTTATTATTATTTTTTTTAGTACTAAATATTATATTGTTTAAGAAGATGGTTGAAAGACTCAGGTATCTCAATAGCGTTATCTTGTATTAGTGGCCGCTATATTTTGATTGCACACATCGGCGTGAATTTAATTTTGATATTTCTTTCCACCATTTAGACAAGGTGAAATGATAACGATTGGTTGGATAAAACTTAGTTGTAATTTAATGGTATACCCGATAATCGTTTGGCAGATTCCGGCCCGTGAGAATGAAAGATCGCCTCACTCCGACTGGAATCAAAATTTCAGCTGAAATAGGATCCATTTGAGGGCACGTCGCTGCATCCTGTAAATGAACGATACAAATTAAACATTGGTACCACTTTCGAGATCCTCACGACTGACAACGCGGTTCTATGTACATGCAGGGGAGAGTATAGGAGGTAGACAGAGGCAGGCAGATGAAGAGGTGGGAAAATAACACCATTAAAGCTGAGTGACGCTCTGAGACAAGTGGAAGACAGAGAAGGATGTATGAAGCTGGTTGACAGTTACCATGGTTACTGCGCCTTTCAGTTTTAAGGTACGAGAAAGTTGAGGTGTGGTAAGGAAATGTATCGAGCCATAATATCCGAAATTAAAACTATGACCTACGTTGTTCATAGAGTTTAGTTTGTACTGATTACACCGGTGTTTTAGCCAATTACCAGGGGATGGGGTATGTGTCCATCGTACCCACCCCCAGGGCTGCCCACACTGACCAAATAAACTAGTCAGCACCAACACCAGTTTTTAGCTTACATGTGATTTTTGAAATACCATAATTCGGAGAAGTCGATCGTTTATAGTTTCCGATTCGGGAAATAAAACTGACATACATATTCAATTGATTTGTCAATAGTTATTTAAACAACAATTCCCTTTGTATGGTTCTTTTATACATCATTCAGAAGAACCTTATGAGGATATCAGTATATGACTGAAGTCTCAAATAACAATTCGGACAAATCTGACGACGTTGATGGAACTTACAGCAGAGTAAAGCATGATCAAAATGAACAGTTAAAATTCACACACTTACATTATGAGAAACAATGACTTCACCGGCACCATTACACGGATCCTTATTGGTATCATGAGTGCAGCTGTACCCGTATACACACCATTCACAGCCCCATGTACTTGATACACACGGAAGACACCTTTGGCAAAATGAAAATGGAGAAACAGACATGATGATCATTTTGATCAATCTTTTTTAAATAAGAGGCGAATCCTCAGCGTAGGTTTTGTTGGATTAGGTTTTGGTGTTGAATGGTTTTCTCCAAACAATATTTTTATTTGGAAAGACAATGAATAATTTTGTTTTCACATATTACTATTATTATCATTATTACAAACCCTGTATGAATTATGCTAAATTTCTACATTAAATGTGAAATGTTCCCTCCTTTTAACAATATCTTTATCTACAATTCGTACGTGGGTATAACTGACTTGTCTTTGTCATGTTTGTGATGCTTGTTTGATATATCATGCAAAGAAATGGAAATATTAATTTGACCAAGGTGAGACAATCATTTGGCATTACGTGATACCCGAGAGGGATAGCTCGGCCTGGGGGGAAAATCGGCCACCAACATGCAAACTTTCGAAGCGAACAGGTTGCGATGGATCGAGACAATACAACGCGTTTGCGGATCGTTCAAATAGGTGGCCGAGTTTACCAGCGTTGCTGAGTTCCCCAGCGCGGTCGAGTTATCCCGTCACTCCGGTATATGCTTTTCAATTAATAGTAAACAGAGTTCCTACCCTCTAATTAGACCACAATCGAAGAATGGGTACTCCTGACTGACAATAACCTTGTTCGTTCCACTGTAGAATATTTCTAGTGTCATGGTGGCGAAATCTGTTCACAACGAAACATTTATAAAGTAGAATATCAAGAGCATATTATATAACGTTTGTGATTAAGCAGTTTATTATGTATTAGCGGTTTAACAAAGTTAATTACACCAGTTCTTTTGAAATGCATTCATTTGCAGAAAGAAACAAAACATGTTTCCAGTAAACTCAATATTGAATCTAAACATAACACGTGACCACAGTCAGAAGTTATTTCACCCAGATGTGTTTGTAAAAATGTTTTATCAAATTAGTGCTAGATTTGCAGATACCGATCCGTATACATTTAAGAATGGTAGCAGTTGGATTATTAAAACGTTCTGATTTTTTTGAGGAAAGATGCTTTGTGTGATGGCTTTACTAAATAAGCTAACCAATCAAGTACATTTATAACGTTGTATTATTATGGCGTTGTGGCATAGCATACAACTGTATTATTTATCCCTTACCAAACAAAACTGCTTATTAAGCAGTCACTAAACCTTCTCCAAGCAGTCATGGTTTTTGAAGACCTTCTTGTTAGCAGTCCTGAATTGCAACTGCTTATATAGGTAGTCATATAAAAAAGGCCTTCATGCTAAGCAGTCGTAGAGTTGGCCCTTAGTAGTCGAGCGTTGAAGGCCTAATTGAAGACCTTCTTGTAAGCAGTCCTAAATTGCGACTGCTTAAAAAGGTAGTCATAGAACAAAGGCCTTCATGCTGAGCAGTCGAAGAGTTGGTCCTTAGTAGTCGAACGTTGAAGGCCTAATTACCTGAAGGCTTATGGCAGTTTGAAATTTGGGGGGAAAATACTGCCCATCATGCATCTGCAAGAACTGAACTTCAATGGAAGCATGTATGCAGTCTACATTAGCTATTCTGCCAGTAGAATTTTCAAATTTTAGGTAAGATTAACTGTTCACTTTCATCATTCCTACATGCATGCATTACTAACAATCCTATTTAACACTATTAGGCTAAAATGTATCATATAATCACTAATAAACTGACTTGAATCAATCATTGCATGGCAGTGCTATATATTTCAAAATAACACTACAGTCCCACTCAATGAGTTTTGTGTGGCTTTTTATTTTCAATGTATGCTTGTGGATTTACAGATTATTTATGCATGCATGTTTTGTAATTTGTATTTGAGTCTGGCTATACAATTTCCAACATTTTGCTAAATAGTTGAAAAAAAAACTTTGCCTAATTTCACACCTCAATAATTATACTTGTTGATTGCTAATCATAGCAAGATGCAGTGTTAGAGCTTCAGGTAAGCCACTGAAGGCCTAATAAGAGCTACATGTTAAGCAGTCGAACGCCAAATTTGAGCTTCACGTAAGCAGTCGAATGCTTAAATAGAGTTTCAGGTTAAGCAGTCGAACGCCAAATTAGAGCTTCACGTAAGCAGTCGGAAGGCATGATTAGAGCTTCAGGCTAAGCAGTCGAAGGCTTATTAGAGCTTCGGATTAAGCAGTCGAACGCTTATACTGAAGCAGTTCGTACCTAATTTGCATATTAACTTGTCCGTATGAAGGCTTATGAGCCTTCAAATGCTTCCGAATGAAGACTCACCACAGCCTTACGGACTGCCTTCGACTGCTTATAAGCCTTCGAAGGCTTAAAAGACAAATTGACTACATAATGCGCATCGAAGGCTTGTATGCAATTGAAGACCTATCTGCGACTACTTATGGGAATGTTTATACGAATGCTTAGCGAAGGCCTTCTGTTTGGTTATAATGTATATATCCCTGACCAAACAGAAGGCCTTCGCTAAGCATTCGCTAAGCATTCCCATAAGTAGTCGCAGATAGGTCTTCAATTGCATACAAGCCTTCGATGCGCATTATGTAGTCAATTGGTCTTTTAAGCCTTCGAAGGCTTATAAGCAGTCGAAGGCAGTCGGTAAGGCTGTTGTGAGTCTTCATTCGGAGGCATTTGAAGGCTTATAAGCCTTCATACGGACAAGTTAATATGCAAATTAGGTACGGACTGTTTCAGTATAAGCGCTCGACTGCTTAATCCGAAGCTCTAATAAGCCTTCGACTGCTTAGCCTGAAGCTCTAATTAGGCCTTCCGACTGCTTACGTGAAGCTCTAATTTGGCGTTCGACTGCTTAACCTGAAACTCTAATTAAGCATTCGACTGCTTACGTGAAGTTCTAATTTGGCGTTCGACTGCTTAACCTGAAGCTCTTATTAGGCCTTCGGCGGCTTACATATGGCTCTAACACTGCCTCTTGCTATAATAAGCAATCAACAAGTATATCTTGAGGTATGATATTAGGCCAAATTTTCACGTCATGCAGCGCAGCATTATTGCGTTTTTCAATTATTTAGCAAAATGTTGGAAATTGTATAGCCAGACTCAAATACAAGTTACAAAACATGCATGCATAAATAATCTGTAAATCCACAAGCATACATTGAAAATAAAAAGCCACACAAAACTCATTGAGTGGGACTGTATAGTGTTATTTAGATATAATAGCACTGCCATGTAATAATTGATTCAAGTCAGTTTGTTAGTGATTATATGATACATTTTAGCCAAATAGTGTTAAATAGGATTGTTAGGAATGCATGCATGTAGGAATGATGAAAGTGAACAGTAAATTCCTACCTAAAATTAGAAAATTCTACCTGGCAGAATAGCTAATGTAGACTGCATGCATGCTTCCATTGAAGTTCAGTTATTGCAGATGCATGATGGGCAGTATTTTCCCCCCAAATTTCAAACTGCCATAAGCCTTCATGTAATTAGGCCTTCAACGTTCGACTACTAAGGACCAACTCTTCGACTGCTCAGCATGAACATGATGAAGGCCTTTTTTCTATGACGTATACCTATTTAAGCAGTCGCAATTTAGGACTGCTTACAAGAAGGTCTTCAATTAGGCCTTCAACGCTCGACTACTAAGGGCCAACTCTTCGACTGCTTAGCATGAAGGCCTTTTTTTTATATGACTACCTATCTAAGTAGTCGCAATTCAGGACTGCTAACAAGAAGGTCTTCAAAAACCATGACTGCTTGGAGAAGGTTTAGTGACTGCTTAATAAGCAATTTTGTTTGGTAAGGGATGTGACAGGTTTACAGGGCAGGTCTGTTGTTATTACCCTTATCTATCAAAACGATCGTGTATTGAATTAACAGCTTACCCTAAACTTTAGCTAAACTTCTATCAATACAACAGTAGAATTGGCACAGACAAAAATATTCTCGCGACAAACATGACAAAGGTAATACACAATAGACTGCCCCCTAACCTTGCCCCTACTGAGTTGACAAAACGAAACAAACACGCAACATATAATAAGGGGAACATGTGCGAATCAAAATGAATACTGTGTGCCCTAAATAACTCGCATGAAAATGCAATCATAATGTAAACCACTGCTTATGATGGACCTAATTGTTCCCAATAAAAACTAGATAAATTGCACTAACAAATAGATACTACATATGTAATATTACACATATTATAATACCACATGGTGATACATACAACATGCAAAGTACAGCGTTTTACACATATTGTAAATAAATCATACTAATGCCATAATGCATTGCAAATATTATCGTTTCTGCTCGAGCCCATTGTGTCAATAACGTAATGTGTTTAACTCGTTGCATACGTGAACTTGTTATGCAGCCAAATGCCTTCATGATGATCGTTATCTCATTATCATGCTCTTCATAGATTAACATTTACCTAGGACCCCATTTTTTAAACATGCAAAGTACCTCATTATCTGAATAATGCTGATAACCAAAACCTGTCCAAGTGTGACATATTTACATAACTCTGAATCCCATTCTATACGGCATGGATGAATGACAAATGTTATCCGAAATTTAACCCTATGGCGTCAGACTTACCTGGTGGGCTATGTACAACGTCTATCGGGATTTTACGATCCCGAAGACAACGGGATGTAACGGAGCGAGAAAAGAGGAACTAAACCGAAATATATTTATCTTGTCTCTAAATGGAAAAATATGAAGGGCGTAAAATTGTGAACTCTGTCCTCCACGATTCATCCAGAACTTTGCATGTTTATGTCGAATCAATTTTGCTTTAAACAGCCATAATAATTACCTTTAAATAGTGAAAAATATGTTATAAATTGTTAAAATATGAAACGTATGAACGCAATCTTAGCCTTAGTACTAAAGTCAGCTATTTAAAAATGCTACTTTATGTAAAATATATGATCGGGTAACATATCTTTTGCTTAATTAGCAAGTGAGAATGTGACTGTTTCCAATGGGAATCACCATCAACAAAATGTTGTTTTTTGGCTGCAAATATATTTCCAATTAGTATGTACATACGATATGTTGTTTTGTTTCTAATCATTGCCGACATAAAGTTTATGGAAACTTTACGCTTTTTGAAACAGTTGAGATTCCAAAAGATATGAAGAATTATATGTAATGATATCGCAATAATTGTTACATATTATTTGTGTGTGTTTTTCGTATTTCCGGGTTGAGGAAAGCGTGCACAGTGTTATTATTTTATACCTGCCTGTACAAAACAAACAATAGCTTTGCTATCGAATGGGGGTTTCTCGATATCATATAATGATAACCCTAATATTACAATACCCTACTTGTCTTTACACAACACACTACAATACAATACAGAGTCCTCAAATAATTATAAATTGAAGGGGGTGATATTTGTGGTACATCAATGCTAAACTGGCTTCAACATCAATGGTGATGTAATAGCTAATTACAAACATACTGGGCTACAAGCGGAGATAAATAAATGTTGGCCTTGTCTTAACCCTAATAAGACTGGGGGGGGGGGGGGGGGGGGGCGGGGGGGCTGATTTAGCCCCCCCCCCCCCTCCTCTATTTTCGCGATTACTTCGCAACGCTTAAATATTTTACGTTGCCATTTCACGACTTTTTTCCTTAGAGTCTTGCGCAAATTTTGATACCAAATTTACCGTTCTAAAGTTACGTGACCTTTTGTAAGTGAGCGTCGGCCGGAAAATCGCTAAATTTTGTGATTTGTTTCCAAATCCTATGGAAATTGACCTTTTTCTAGAATAAGACAAAACCTTCATTATTTTTCATTCTGATCACTGCAATCATTTAATTTTGGGCTACAAATGGTTGAATAATGGTTAATATTTTATTCCATCTAAAAAATAAATAACAAATATTACAAAAATGCAAAAAATACGAAAAAAGTGCAATTTTCGCATAATTAATTAGCTCTAATTAACATATTATAATTAAAACAAAACATTTAACTATGCAATATTGTATGGCTCATAGACATCTATCACCATGCCAAATTTGGAGTCGATTGGAGTTTCGATTGCCGAGAAAACTACAAAAAATACAAAAAAATACAATTTTTGCATAATTAATTAGCTCTAATTAGCATATTCTAATTTTTTTTTATATTTTACCTACGCAATATTGTAGACCTTATGAACATCTATCCCGATGCCAAATTTGGAGTCGATCGGAGTTTCGGTTGCCGATATCGGGGGGGGGGGGGGGGGGGCCCTTTTAGCCCCCCCCCCCCCCCCCCCCATTTTTTTTAAAGTTCAAAATAGCCCAGTCTAGATAAGGTTAAGCTATTACAAACAAAATCATGATTGCTAAATTCTTTTTTAGGGAGTGGTGATACATTATTTTAATAAATTCAAAACTCCAACATTCTGAGTGTCAAAATAAATTGAAATAATCCAATACGGTATATTGAGTTATATTGTATAATTAATTGTATATTAATAACTGTATCCACACGTACAATTTTCCTCTATAATTAAAATATAAATACAGTTCAGTTTGCTAAGAGGCATTACCGCCATTACAATTCGTTCAACACTATTTCTCTATGGACCGATTTTAATAACACATTAATGGATCTATTTATATGAGTTATATGAGTTTGTATGGTTACAGGGAACCAGCATATCTATAAGTTTTAGTAATCCATTCCACCAGCATTCAAAGAAGGATTTATCGCCAAAAATTGCTTTATTTTAATAATATTAGTCTCAACTATGGTGGATAAACACTCACGGGTCTGAAGAAACAAACTAATTCGATTGTCATAGGACCCTACCTTCCACTGCGTTCCTTTGCAATTAATGATACTCTTCTTCTGCAAGTCCATAAACATGAACATTTGTATGAAGATTAGTTTTCACATGATGGTAAGCAACATTTCTCAATTTGTTTTTGCTTACTTTTTGGTGCAATGGACTATACTGAAAGTATCCCCTTATATAATACAATCATATTGAAAACAACTTTAGCCCAATGATTATCTTCTATATTAAACTTTGCATTGATTTCAAAGTATTTACCTCCCGAAGTGATAGCAGGTCTGTCAGAAACTGTTGGGGTCCGGCAAATGAAGTTATTTCCATCCACCATGTAGTGCTGCATTGGCTGTCCATCGAAACGGCAAATAAACTGCTGACCGCCATCTGGGGTAGGTAGGTTTGCCACACTGAATGCAATCTGAACAATGGAGTGTAAGACAAACAAAAACCAACAAAGCAATAACGTTGTTTCCATTGTTCTGTGTCTATGCCTTCTTTGTATGAGTTCATGTGTATTTTAGTCTTCATGTCTAGGTTCGACTAGAATCGCCTGGCAAGACTCCCCATTTCCACCCAACCATTGAGAACTGGGAGTAAAAAAGGGAAATCAATCTTCATTGGCAGAAAACAAAAAGTATCATAGAATGTCACATCCACACACAATTTTACGTAACTTTTGTTCTAGGCCAAAATAAGTGTGCACCCTGTGTAGATATATTTCCAACACTGACTTTAACTGAACTATACAGTGTGAGTAAAACAACGGGTATCGGACTTCATCTGCCAATAAATAAAGCGTCCTAGAAATGTACATCCATGCTAAATTTCAAAAAAAGTCTACTTAGGACAAAATGTTGCACGTAGATAGGAAGGTTTGCCACAATGAATCTAATGACAACAATGCAGCATATACAATGTAACATTGCAATAGAATATCCATGATCAATTAGGTAATGGCCAAATGTATGCAGTCATGCAGAATGCACAGCAGTATGAGGGGCCTTGCAAAGTTAAAACAATTCTAGACATCCAAATAAGATTTGGAAGTATGTGTGTGTGGGTCGGGAGTAAGTTTGAAAACAAAATACAAATTTGGAAAACCCCACCAAAATAAGGATGTGGTGTCAAAACTGCACTTTACTTTTACAAAGTCATTATTTTCTGTCCATGTCGGAGATAGATTTCAAAAACAAAAAGTTTGAATAGGGGCGTGGTGGATGGGGTGAGCTCTATCCAAATGTTGTTGGGATGTTTGGAATTGTGTTAACTTTGCAAGGCCCCTAAGCTTGCAGGAATACACTTGCACTATACGATTTAACCCATTCCTTCCATATTCTGAAATCTCCTGAATCAGATTTGTATACAACCCACCGTAGTCTCGGTTAGTTACTGTAAGCAACGGATTTCGATTGACTTACATCTGTGGCGAACTGCCTATAAAACTGAGCGGATGGGTAAGCATTCTGGATAGCGATGCACGCATCACTGTAGGTCAACCACCTCAGAGGATCAACATCAGCACCACCACACTCGCCTTTTCTTGTACAACTGTTTGTGGAGACAGCATTATAAGAAATATTACGTAGTATCATCATAATGATTCTAGATCTAGCCAGAAAATATATTGCGATCTGCAAGTGCAAGATAATTACGTAACCACCCCATCGAAGCTTGATGTGACAAAGACCACACAGGAAAGTCATGTGATATTGACAGCAAACTTAGCAAACAATCTGCATCATAATCCAACGCTTGCTTAAACAAAATACACATCATTCTCCACCCTAGTTTCACCACGTTTACTTTGAGAATCTAAGCAGTTATTCTGGACCAATTTTGTATTCATACTTTCAAATGAGTTTCTCTGTGAGAACTAATTTACAATTCACTATCATCATTTTAAATCTGCATCACCCAAGACAATTAAATGTTAAAACCGACTTACGAGGTTTCTAAGGTACACCAGCCACAGAAGGGATCTCCATCTCGTGTTGTAGATCCAATGCACGAGTCACAGTTCTCATACTGGGCACAATTGATGATGTCTAGTTTCATCAGCTATTATGAGAGAAAATAGAAACACATTGATGACATCTTACTTATTGGCCACCCTGGTTAGCGATTTCGTTTTGTGATTTAATTTATAGTAATACTTGGTATGTTTTTTTTTTATGTTGAAAGAACATCTAGGCGAGACGATAGAGGCTTACGTACGACTTAGCCACAACGATCCTTTAAAAAGCGGCGGAAATGTTTATTCTCAAAGTTTGCACTATTAACAGTAAGTTTCAATAATTATTGCAATGCTGCTTGCTAATTTTTTCCGGACATGTAAACCCAACGCAGCCCCCTGCAACTTACTATCATGAAAATAATATATTTTTGTTCTCGCCTACCTCAGAAGCACTCAATATGTAAAGCTCCTCTTTCTCCTCATCCAGATGGATGTCACTCATGACATTGGTCGTAGCGAGGTCGACAGTTTCATACACCCTGGCACTGTCCACAGCCTCTATGTGCACCTGAACGAAAAGGGCAAGTGATACAGGGAATTGAAACATAACCACAAATAAAGTACAATATATTTGGAAAATAGACTCGTATTATGTATTTCAGAAAGTGATAGATGAGATGAAAACTGCACATCGTAAACATGGACATGACGGAACTGTCATACTTCAATTATACTTTGTCAGTAAGCAGTACGACTGGATCATACATTAAACTAAAACAAAATGAATTTACTGAAAGCGTTCTTTATTAATTTCTGTCCTGAGGCTTTGGCTGAATGAGTATCGTCTGCGTTCGTCTACTCGTCTACTCGGGCCCATACATGATTCAACTGGGTCTCTTTGCAGAACGAGTTGCATTCGACTGTAATGTTGCAATTAATTGCAAGACATAAAATATGCACATGACCCAATCAGATTTGCGCAATGAGTCACGTGTTCTGATTTGCCATTGATTCCGAATTTACAATCGATTGCAACTCTCTGGTAAGGGGCCAGGGATATGACATTGATTGATCTAATCGACCAACCTTGTGCAATAATCCATCGGTTGACGCTACGAAGGCAACGTTTCATTGTCTAGTGTCATTGCCACGACAACTGACGCAAGTCCCTCGATGAGATCAACTGCTGTGTAACCGGTCAGTGGTACTGAAGCCTCTGCATATCTGAAGACGGTGGTACATGAGTAGATGCTGTACACTGGTAACCATCTGCATCAGCTCTTGACAAATCATACTGAATAACGTAAACGAGAAACATAATTTGTAATATAATGGGATCTAGTAACTTTGTTGACATGTGTAAGAAGTGATGACTGATTGGTACAATGTGTAGTTCTGTGTTCTGATGTCCTCTGAGTATCGTGTTAAAATGTCACGTTTAATATGTTACATGGGGGTTATATGGCCGAGTAATGAGAAAAGATGCGAAGTGATATTTCCTAACTCATTGTAACGACTGTGTACACAGCTATGGACATTTAGTGGATAGTAAAACATGCGAACACTTCAATCGTAGATTTTATCTTTTTAGTTAAAGAGAAATTTGAAAAACCAAAACCATGCTTATAATGATACTGTGATAGAACCGCTAGAGTACTTATTCAGTTTTGTGGAGATGGACAATGTTACTATAACGATGCATATATATGAAATAAATTTCTAAACAATTGTTGGTCTTATTTTGTGTATGATGTCGTACAACATACACAATTCATCATTCAAGGTCGAGCTGGCATGGTGGCTAAGCGCTAATTACAACATCTATGATATACATGGGATCATATGCGTACCCAGGGGTGGGGGGGGGGGGGGGGGGGGGTTGGGAGTTCAACCCCCCCCCCCCCCCCCTTTGACAAAAAAATGACTGTTTAGGGGGGTTTGAACCCCCACCCCCCCTTAAAAACCGTGGTCTCGGCCTCGAAAATGTCGAAAATGTTTGGTCTCGGCTTCAAAAACTTTCTATGACTAGCCACCCCCCCCCCCCCCCCCCGCTTACATGATTCACAGCCACTGGTTCTTGGTCTAGGCGGCCTCGATGATTGTGTACCGGACCTGGTCTCGGTCTCGAACATTTTGAAGGTACTTGGTCTCGGCTTCGAACATTTTCTACGACAAATCCCCCCCTCCCCCCCCCCCCCCCCCCACTTACAGACATTTTTTTCTGAAGAAAAAAAAAAACCCTTTAAAAAGATCCTACGCCACTGAATGGGATGTCTGGGGTTTGATCCTCAGCCGGCATGCATCAACCATGAAAACCAAAAGACTGTACAAATTGCAATACTGCCTTGCATTTATAGCTAGTTGCTCGGCTTTCCTAGAATTGAATGGGAAGAGCTAATCACACAAAGTTACCGAAGGACTGTCATAGGACCTCATAAACCACTTGATTCTTAAATTACACTGGTAATTACACTAGTTTAAATCAACAATTAATTACTCACTCTTCTTGGGCAGTAGGTTGAGTCAAACTAGGAAATTCCTGCTGCTGGTGGAGCATTCTGAGCAGAACATCCGTAGGCCGCGTCCACAAATTTGTTCTGAATACTATCCAGAGTGTAGAAGCACAAAGCAGTATTGGTTCCATCTGAGAAAACGCCAAACAGTAAGTCATCCGTTGCATCAATACCGAGTGACATGGCCAAACGGGGTCCCGCAGGACCAATGTGTGCAGACTGTAGTAGACCCAGATGGCATGAGAGTATGATTTCCATGTATTGAGTGAGTGATTCAGGAAATGAACTCACAGCATTGGAGAGACAAAGGCGTCCTAATTTAGTATTTGGGGTAGAGTCTAAAGAATCATGAACACCAAAGAACAGGTAGTCGTTCCACTTCAATATTTGCACAAAATTCACATCTTTTGAAGCATGGCTCGTACTCTGTTGGATAACGAATTCCAAATAATAATAATCAGATGAAATTACCCGTAAAGATATCGGATACAATGCCGAACTATATGCTGTAACAGAGGCCCCAACATAAAGATATAGGTTGCCATCCGATGCCCTAGCAACTTGACCAACATACTTGCTATCACTGCCCCGTTCTGTCACTTCACTAGTCTCACCTGGTGTGCTACCATAGAGCGACAGATCTGTCATATCAACATATCCGCAAAGTCCATCAACACCTTTACAATATATGATACTATCCAGGGGAGCAGGTGCTTCAACGAGGATCTTATTCGGATTTTCACAGGGGCTTTCACAGTTAGATGGATCCGTACTGGCGTTCCTGATGTGATTGAGGTCGATGTCGAGCTCGATGATGGTGGACATCGCCCCGACCCAGACACGATCCGTGCCGCTGACGTTGCTGATGAGGAAGTGGTTCAACTCCTTGCCTGGATCGCCGTTGAACACTGCCTTCTCATATATAGAACGCGTTCCTGTCCTCGTTGCCTCAACGCCTCTTGTCAGGAACACGGCTGAAACCAGGAGGACGCAAACTAGTGTCCGCATTGACGGGGCATGCACGAGTGCCATTCTGGATTGGGTTGTGCAGTTTTTTTTTTTTAAATCACAGATCAGAGTTCGAAGACATTCAACCACAAATTGATTTTAGTGTGTCAATTCATTCAATTAGTTATTGTTGAATTTCGCAGTTGTTTGAATTTAGAAATTTGCAAAGGTAACATGTATCATGATAACTGCCCTAATCACTACACCACATGTTTTTGGAGCCGCTAAAACTATACTACGTGCAAGACGCGGACAGGGTTCAAGTCGAATGTAATGTATGATAATGCAAACAGACGCATATATAAGGAGGAAATAGATCACAAAAAATACGTCATTCAGTGGCCTAGCGCAAGGAAGGAGGGGGGGGGGGGGGGGGGTGAGAGGTGGGTGGAAGGTGAGGCAGGTGGGAAGGCATGTGTCCCCCTTCAATAGTTTGGCAAAACAATACAACCAAAATAGGAGTAATTTATTTTTAAAGATATGTACAGATATACGGTGTGCCCCTAGTCAAGACAATACTTTCTGCGCCCCCATTCCGCTTTATCTTTCTGACCACCCTACGCCACTGAAGTCATTATGAATAAAGAATCAATATGAAATGAACTAATCTCAACTGGAAGAAACGCATTTATTACGGGAACCTGGTGGTACGTGTAATGACTTCACAGGAAATTTTATATCCCGGATCCAAGTGTTAAAGGGATAGTTGTTATCTGGTAAAGATATTACAGTTTGGGTCAAACTGAATTTTAGTAACCAATAACTGCACCATTACATTACAAGCTAACAATAATAACTCCACCATGCTCGAAAGGAATACAAAATCATAAATGACTAAGTAAAAAGCCTATTATCATTCAAGAGCCGTTAAAACTCAAAAGGGCACTCTCTCAAAACTGAATGGTTTCATCCATTTTAAATAAAATATTGTGCATGTTTTGTTTTGTTGAAATGGTGATTCGATAGAGGCATAATCAACAACTATTTAAAAAGAGGAAGCATTTAAAAAAAAATTAACGGCTGGTTAAACATTTTCTAATAAGTGTGGGGCCCCACATGTATTACAAATTGTTATGTTTATTGATATTTCAGCCATTTCCGAACCGATTTTGATCAAATAAAGTTTATTCTGTCATTAAAATATTATGCTCTTTTCAAGTTGACACTCAGGTTGTCATTTTCTCACATAAAATTATTTTGTGTAGCGCCCTCTATACCAAAACTCAACTATCCTTTTAATCGACCACCAAGCCAATCATACAAATGTTCGCCACCACACAGCTCAATGAAACAGCCGATCTAAATAAAGACCTCACGTTCAACTCGTTCAACGAAGAGTGAGACAAATGTGAACAAACGATGCCCCTCGTGTTCAGCATGTCTATTGTTGCGCGGGGAATTGTGTTCGAGTTGTATTTTATTTCTTCTCTCTTCATAATGTTGTTTTGTTATTCCTTGGCACTCGCTTCGCAAACCTGCCCTGGAAAGAAATACAATAAATAAATAAATAAAATGTTTAACGTGATCCTGTACGAAAAGAAAACAACCTGACCTTGGACGCGTCCAACTGGAACTCTGCAATTCTCATAGGGTGAAACCATTGACAGGACGCCCTCTTGCAGGCATCGCAATATTGACATTGGTTTCGCACACCTAACCCGTACAAATTCGGTCAAAATGTACAACTTACTGAAGGCAAACCCTGCCAAGACCCAAGTTAGCTAGTACCACCTACAGAATTGTGAGTGTGTGAGGAAACGGTTCCTGAAGTGGAACGGCGTTTGAATGGAACGTTGCAACTTTTCCCCCCTGTGTGTGACACTGTTGACAGGATATCCTCTTGCAAGCAGCGCATTATTGCCATCTACCCTGAACAATTCCAGATAGTAAACATTGACCACACTTCTCATGTAAAATCTACTACACTAGCAACTTACCGAAGGCATACCCTACACAGACTCAAACTAGCCTGTTCCACCTACATAACCGTGAATCTGTGCCTGAAGAGGA
The DNA here is from genome assembly GCA_037951105.1 of Echinarachnius parma. Lineage (NCBI taxonomy): Eukaryota > Metazoa > Echinodermata > Echinoidea > Clypeasteroida > Echinarachniidae > Echinarachnius > Echinarachnius parma. Next base: position 51,115 of record JBAMJV010001169.1, on the reverse strand, counting down.
ACGCGGTCCAACCGCAACGTTGCAATTGTTCTCTGGGTGACATCTGAAACAAGACGCCCTAATGCAGTTAGTACATTGTTAATAAGGTGAACAGTAAAGTGGGGGAGCAGAAACAATCTTATTTGGAAACAGGTTAACTCCCCACAGGATATCGGGCGTACAAACATGTTCAGGACAACTTCAATTTGTACCATGTGTTATGCCCGGCGCAGACAGAGCCGACTCGACCCGATCCGACTGGTTTTCAGCCTGATTTTCAGCCTGATATGCGCCGCCTCAAGACTCTCGTTTTGCCAGTCAAGAGCCATTTGAATGTCATACGAGGCCGATTCAACATATTGGATCGGCTCCGACTGAGCAAAACTGACTCTAGCCTGACTGAAAACCAGTCGGATCGGGTCGAATCGGCTCTGTCTGCGCCGGGCTTTATAGTATAGTATATCTGCATTGTCTGTGCGGGATCCTTTTACGCAAAGTACTGGACACTGCCCTCAATGACAGTCGCAGATTATAGCATTACCATCTTTCTAAAACCAATAAACATGATGAATGTAGGCAGCGGATTGACATCCCTCTTGACCATAGGCGTGCCGGGGGGGGGGGCGGGGGGGGGGGGGGAGGGGGTGGTTTGGGGCTTCAACCCCCCCCCCCCCAAACAAAAAAAAACCTCCCCCCTTTCATGAAAAATAGCTGTTTTGGGGGGGTTTGAACCCCCCCCCCCCCCCCTTTACCACATTTTACTGGTCTCAAGACCACATTTTGGCGGTCTCGATGGTCTCGGCCCGGAAGTGGCCTCGGTCTCGACCTCGAAAATGTTTGACGGATCTCGGTCTCGGTCTCGGCCTCGAAAATTCTTGACGGACACCCCCCCCCCCCCCCCCCCCCCTCGAAAAATTTGGACTGACACCCCTCCTCGAAAATCTTTGAGAGACACCCTCGCTAATTTTGGTCGACGAAATAACCCCCCCCCCCCCCTCCTGAACAATTCCTGGTTACGCCTTTGATCCAGCAAGTATACGTTTAAAGAGCAGTAGCCAGCAGTGTGTTATTGATAGTTATCATACCTATACATATTATTAGATTGAATAGGCGTGACAACCAGGCTACTTCCAAGATCATCATAAATACATGTATTCAACCATGTTATTCCTCCAGGATTTGTGTTCTAAAAATCTGTATGGATGTGGTATTTAGTCATTATGAAAGGAAAACTCTACTGACCTCCGTAATTTTGCCATTTGGGTAAGGGCAGATATAACTCATATTCATTTATTCAAATCATCGGAATGTTACAAAGAAGGGTTGAAACCCCGCCCAGGTCCATGGCAGAAGGATATCCGATCGGAAGAAACCTGGGGCCCCAGGTTTATTCGATGATTTTAAAAATATATATATAAAATGCTTACACGTTTTTAAAAATGGTCAAAAGAGGTTTTTGAACAGTTGCTGATGATTTGTTTATTAAATCATGCAGGGGGCTCATAAAACACAGACATGTTGCCGGCAAATATACATTTAAACAGTTAGTGGCAGTCAAGTTTCCCGGGGAAGCCGGGCCGAAGTAGAAACGTACGTGTTTGCATTTATAAATTATCTCATCATTCTGTAATTTAGATTTACGATATTTCTTATATTTTTGGGGAGTCTGTTAGAAATAATAATGGTAAAAAAGGGCATTAGGTCTATAGTACATACATTTCGATCATTTGTTTTTATTAAACTTGTATGTTTACTAGGAATCGCTTACTATAAGCTATGACAAAATAAGTTGGTACATAATACCAGTTTCATAATAGTTTCTTGCTTCAATTGTATTATGATTTCCATACACATCTACTACCATGTTTGTAAATTTCAGGAGAAGATAATTAACAATGTTTGCAAATACATATTCTTTAAACATATCATTTGTACACACTTCTTTTGTTCAAGTAAGTATCATTCCAAACGTTAATTTCCACGTATACATTTCATGTTAATATTATTGCAAATGTTGGATATATTCGTAATACTTATTTTGTACACACTCCTTGTTCGGGTAAGCATCTTACCAATGCAACAGATGTTTGTAAAAAAAAACAATACATTTGGAGTGCCATGGATTTGTGTGAAATTCAATAAACTGTGCATTGTTTCTGACAATCACTATGGAATCAACAACATACATTTGTCAAAATATAGATTTATTTTGCATGCATGTGAACTTTCATTGATTTTATTCAAACACGAAACAAAAGGGTGCTGGTCGATAGTTCGGTGACCGTTCGTATAGAGAAATAAGGTATACATGATGAAATAATATAGATGTGTTAGACCCAGTGTAATGTAATTTTGCCACGAAATAAGACATCACTAATGAACCTAAGCAGCTACAATGCTACCAATTTCCCCACCGTTACCATTTTAAAGATCGACCAGTTGTGTAAAATAGACCATTTAATGCTTGCGAAAGTGTGAAAATAGATAAAGGGATTATCTGGCTAATTATGTACTACGGATTAAGGTTAAAGGGGACCACCAGGCAAAGGACAACACACTATTATATGTTTTGGTACCGTTTTGTGATATCAAATAGATACCCAACATTTTGCAAAGGGTTGTGTAATTCATCAACAAAGCAATTAATTTCCACCACTCACGGAACCACTGCTATTTCCTGGTTCCATACGGGCCAAGCATTTGCGAGTGCGCCAATGCTTTCACGCGTACGTCAATAGATTCCCGGATGATTCATTCGCTCTGCACAGTGCGCTCTGGCTCTGCACGCATATAGCCTACGCAATTCAGACCGCATGAACGCATGCTTGAGAATGGTGATGGGTTTTCCAATTATATATTTTTTTCTGAAAACATATTTTTGTGAACTTGTTGAAGGAATGGAATACTAAAGATGGTACCTTTCTGTAATAAGAATATTATTTTTGTGTGGTGGTACCCTTTAAGTTGTAATGACAGATACACACAATTGTCACAGTTCTGAAAATTACATCTTTTTGAGAATGTTTACTTTAATACCTTGTTTTCGGCTCGTATTTCTTTGCTACGAAACCAGGTGTCATGAATCGGTGATCTACACAGAAATGGAAATCAATGTTTTATGCAATACTTTAATACATAACATAATGATATTAACAAAATATCATGTTTATTTTAGATGCTAAGAAAGTGAGATACAATTTGAAATGTACATTTGTATTTACATTTTTTACACAAGTGTTGATAGGCCTACTTGGTTGTTATAGTTAAAAGCATTATTAGGGTTATTCCCGAGGTCCACCTACTCGTCTGTCTTGTTTGTGTTAGCATCCTTTCAATACATACATGTGACAGATGTTCCTTATAACAGTTCATTTAAAGTGCCATGTATTTGTGTGAAATTCAATAAACTGTGCATTGTTTCTGACAATCACAATGGAATGAACACAATATATTTGTACACATATAGATGTATTTTGCATGCATGTAAACGTTAATTGTTTTTATTCAAACAAGAAACAAAAGGGTGCTGGTCGATAGTTCGTTGACCGTTCGTATAGTCCACCATTCATGATGAAATATACATGACAAACTAATATAGATGTGGGAGACCCAGTGCGGTATAATTTTGCCAGGAAATAAGACAAAACTAATAAAACTATGCAACTACAATACTACTAATTTTCCCACCGTAACCACGATGGATACATTATGTAAAATACACCATTTAATGCTTGAGAATGTACGTCAACATTTAAATTGATTATCTCTCTTAATTATGTATTATGTTTGTTACGATTTAGGATAAGTTCATGTTGTAATGACCGTTACAAACAGTTTATAATAATTCTGACAATTATATATTTTTTGAGAAAGTTTACTCACTATGTTCCCGGCTCGTAATTCTTCTCGACGAAATCAGGAGTCATGAATCGGTGATCTGAACAAATTTTTTTTTTTCATACACAACATAATGATTATGTTTCTTTCAGACGATAAGAAAGTGAGATAAAACGTTTAAGCCATTTACATTTATTACAAACATGTGGGTACTTGGTTGTAAGTTAAAGGCATTATTAGGGTATAACCCTGGGGACGACCAACTCGTCTGTCTTGTATGGGTTAGCATCCTTTCAATACATACACGTAACAGATGTTCCTTATAACAGTTCATTTGGAATGCCATGTATTTGTGTGAAATTCAATAAACTGTGCATTGTTTCTGACAATCACAATGGAATGAACACATATGTATTTTTGATGCATGTGAGTGTTAACTGGTTTTATTCCAACAAGGGACAAAAGGGTGCTGGTCGATAGTTGATACAACAAAAACCGACGAAAAACAGAATTGCTATGGAGCCGTTCAAAAGTGTATTGGTATTACTGATACTGAAAGCATATTACATCAACATACTTGTGAGCTGGAGGGGGATAAGTAACGCATGCAAGGAATAAAGTCAGTTTCTAGTGCATTTAGTTCGTTGGTTATGAAAGATATATTTTATTTACAGTGGACAGAATAATATACCTATTCCTTATACTCACGAAATTTGTTTTCGAATTATTTGTGTTTATTTCGAGCATGGCAGTCGTTAACATATTTAGTTCAGACCCTTGAAACCATTAAAACAAAAATCCCCATAATACCGCGGCCTAGATATAATCACACAATATCTATACGGTTCAATCAAAATGTACAAATAAATCTTCTCAGGAAAATGAGGAACCCATCGTTTTCGCCCTCATCGTTGTATAATATAGTTATAGCATTTCGAACTATTTTTCATTGAAATATTCCTTACGTTTTGTACATTGTTTTCATATTCAAGTGTCCTTCCCTATCGAAAAAGGATTTAAAACTGAAGGTCACAATACAATGCGTTTCGACGTTTAGAACTACAAAGGGCACGTGACATTCCGCGACACACACCAGCTGCCGCTGTTATTGCTAAGTATAATCACCACGTTCTTAATACAGACACGCCTAACCGACCCAAACTCTGTCTTCTCCAATCGATATCATAAAAAGCTTTTCTCAGTGCAATTGTCCTTATAACCATTTTTTCTGAACGACAGAAATACACTGTATCACTGATTTCAAATCCAGCTAGTGTTAAACTGTTGCTTCTCTCGAAACAGAAGAAGATAATGTAGGGCATTTCGGTTCGATTATGATTTTTATTTGAATCTGATCACCGTTGGGTGAACTATTGCCGCCAAGTCCTCAACGTAATTCAGATTGGTCTGCGGTATAACGTGTTCTAAAACAAGTTTTGTGATAAAAGCTTAACAAAATAATATTCACTGCTGTCCTGCAAGTGCAACACCTGTAAGTATTACGCCTACAACGTTTTTATTTATAACGTATTTAATCAAACAGTAGTTGGCAGCTTCTCGCACAATGCTGGCGAGAAGAGGACACGTTGAATATAAGCGTAGCATTTTGTACCGGTTATTCCTTTTGACCAAGTATATCTAGACAGGGTGTTGTTTGCTTTGATTTCAGTGTAAATGAAAATCTGTTACTGCATTTCAATTGCTTATGACACTTTTGCCAGTCATCTGCATATGTTTTTGGTACACTGTTAAATAAGTGAAATTATTACTGTATGTATTGGGAAGTAGCTTGGTTTACCAATATACGTTGAATTGCTATCACTTTTTCATGTTACATTCGTCCACGCTAGACACACATTTACAAAATATGTTTTTAAATATGTGTTGATGATCTGTCTAATTAATCATTATTTCAAAAGAACACCACATTAACCATTTTGTATTAAAACTTATTGAAACAATTTGAGTATTTTTGAGTTGTAACGGCTTTCTTTTGTAATGGTAGTAGGTTTTGTACTTAGTCGTTTGTAAACATGCATACCTTTCGAGCATGATGGTAACGATATAACTATCATTTTCGTAACGTAATAGTGCATGTTTTTGTTCTTACAATTAAGTTTGACCCGAACTGTAATCTTTTTACCAAAACTCAACTATCTCATTAATAAAAGTATTTTATTGATATTTTCAAACAAAATATCCATTCAATGCTCATATGAAAGAAAATGCATGGTGAGCTACCAATAGTTTTCCTTTTTAAAGTTATTCGTATTCGGAAATATGTTACCAATTTGAGGGAAAATCAATTAAAGGGGTCTAGTAACTTTGTTGACATGTGCAAAAAGTGATGAAGGGTTGATGCAATGTATATTGTTGTTATCTCATATGTCCACAGGGATTGTGTGAAAATTTCAAGTCAAATGGACATTGCATGGCCAAGTAATGAGCGAAAATGCAAAGTGATATTCACTGACTCACTGCACTCACTTTGTACACGGTAAGAAAAACTCTGGGAGAGTTTTTCTTATCTGAATACTTCAATCGTACATATCTTTGTAACGAAAGGGAAATTTGAAAAACCGAAACCGGTCCCATGATTTTATTGTAAATACGAATACAACAAGGTATGATGGAACTGCTAGAATTAAAATTTAATTTTGAGGATTTGGACAATGTTACTAAGTCCCTTTAAGTTAATCATGGAGAAAAAAAACATTAATCGAAGCACAACCACGTCATGTTTGAATGTCCGTATTTCAACCAATTGAAACGTTCTACACATATAGGACATTTAATAGTTATGTTTAACTAAACATGTAATCATAGAAGGTTCTCCACGCAGTTCACGTAATAACCCAAAAGTACAGTATATTCATTTTGAAGTAAATTTCTCCTACGCAACATCACGCAAATTGTGTAGCCAATTGACAGTTTCGGGGTCCAAGTTGTTTAGGTCTGGGTTTGGGTGGACAGGTGGGCGAAGGATTGGGCACTCTTCAATGATGTGGGAGGCAGTCTGCTCAGGTGACCCCTGTGTGGAGCATATTGAGGGTGACCCAATCTTTTCGGGATAGATCCGCGCCTGGTGGTAGTTTTGTGTTGGTTTTGTTGGCCTCTCTTCAAAGGGATACTGATATGATTATTTCAAATGTAAATGTAAATAATGTAAATTTAAAGGGGTCTGCTACACTAATTGTTCCACAATACATATTTTCATAACGTATGGATATTATGTTCTACTTAATGTGGTGTATTCAAATATGTAAGGTATAACTATGCTAATTTGCAAATTGCAGGTTTTATTTATCTTCGATTCCATCAATTGTTACATTCTTATAACTTTAACTGGACTCACTGCCGATGTACGTCCAAGCATACGAGAGTAGACAACAACATGCGACAGTAGATGGCAGCATTCAATAGGGTTCGACAACAGTCAACATGGATCTAAAAGCATTCAGCAGGGTTCGACAAGCATTCGACAGGGTTCAACAACATTCGACAGGGTAGGACAAACATTAAACATTCAAACATTTTGAAATGTTGAAATGTTCGTGCCACTACCTTCGGTGCCTGCGACTGCTCACAACACTGTACGACTCCCTTGCGTGTTGACACCCTGCACCTGTTACAATCGCGCCCTGTCGCGCGTTGAATCGCACAAGCTGGACAGCAGTATTACCATGATTACAATCGCACTCTGTCCCAAGTTGAATCGCCCTTGTTTTACAGCACCGTACGGTTAGGCAATAACGACGACGTCTATTACTTGATTTCATTTCAGATACAATTGACAGCTTATTTTCTCACATACATTAAACTAATCGGGGAGTTAGATTGTAAAGTTGACTGAATATGGCCTGCAATAATAAATAAATGAATAAACAGTCTAGAAGCACGCAAATTTCACTTTCATTATTAAGTTCATTATTAAACTATTAAGATAAGGTACCTTATCTCATTTCAGTTACGATGGCCGCCGCCGTAGGCGCTGAGGTTATTCCTGAGCTGATAAAAGCCGCCAAAGAAGGTTTCACTCCTTTCGATGTCATAGGGAACTACTATGATGACACCGTAGCTGTTTATAACAAGTTTGAGGGCGCCCTCGAGTTCGAGGATCGCCATCGATCCTTGGAGCTGCTGCTGATAAATGCGACTCACAAGAATATCGCATTTGAAGAAGAATACTTCGACAGCGGCACGTGGTTTGTGTCTCCATTACCACTAACTATTGAGCCAGGTTAGTATCTAACGCCCGGCGCAGACAGAGCCGACTCGATCCGATCCGACTTGTTTTCAGCCTGATTAACTCAGTATGTGCTGCCTCAGGACTCTGGTTTTCCAGTCAAGTGCCAGTCGGAGGTCATCCAAGGCCGATTCAACATATTGGATCGGCTCCGACTGAGCGAAATGGGCTTTACCCTGACTGAAAACCAGTCGGATCGGGTCGAGTCGGCTCTGTCTGCGCCGGGCTTAACTGTACTAGGTGGTGTCTGTTCGTCCGCCTGTCATTCTATTTGTCTGCCCGCCCATGCGTGTGTCACACATTGTTTTCCAACGATAACTTAATTATGCTTATTCGAAAGTTGATGGAAATTTAGTATCCACACCTTTTTCATAGGAACCTCGCCTGTGATTGGTGCATGCTCATTGGTGCATGCTCATAACTATGCAAATCTTCACTGGACTTATGCTTGCACATTTATATCATAATTATATTGCTTATAATTCGTTTGTAACAATAGTATGTATGACTATTCTAAAGGATAGTTGAGAGTTGGTAAAGAGGGTAATACACAGCATAATTTTGTTGTGAGAAAGTGAAAAACAAATTTGAAAGATCATACTATTCAAATGACGAAATAAAATTGATTTAATCAAAATCGGTTAGGAAATGGCTAAAGTATCTATAAACATTATTATTTATCCCCTGGCCCCCAATTGTTAAGCCGAGTGAATTTTGTTATTGTTTCACAGTACACAATTTGTGCTAAATGTTTCTCTTTTACAGGAAGATCTTCACTGATGTATGTAGCAAACCGCCAGGGCTCCTTCTTAACTGGCGTTTCTGGTGGACTGAGATACAAGATTCAGGATACCAAGAGATACATCTACATAGGGTTCACAAATCCGCAAGTTGGGTCCTATAAACACTTCGTCACCGTATCCTTGGACATCCACGGGGCGGAGTATGGCTACGACAATGCTGTGGACGACACCGTGAAGAACTCTGATGCGGAGGGCTACCATGTCCAGTGCACAATGCACCAACCAAAACAATCTTCATTTAAGATGTTTCAGTACATCATCTACGAAAACTTAACTTTATAATTGATTTCTGCTACATACAACCGAATTGTTTTTTTCAGTCTTGAACCAACTTTTATGTTGTGTTACTTATATCATTGACAAAAACTGACTCAGTTGCGTTTTCGCAATGAGTTCTGCCTCAAGATATTTAGCAATTTAAATTTAAAAAAACATTATATATATAATTGTGTACTATAGAGCATTATACAGAACTAAATCAGGCCATTCTGAAAATAAGACATTATAACATTTGCATGTCAATGATGTCCCCAGTCGGTTCTTTTATAAACAAATCACTACTGTAGACCAGGAAATGATCGCGTACAGGAGTATTTGTGCTCTTTGCCCACTTATGAAAAGGCAAACAGTTTCATGTCCGGACAAACAAAAACAAAGCATAGTTTGCAATTGGAAATGTATCTGTATCATAAAATATAATGAATGTTCTTGAAACTAAAATTGTTTTTTCACTTTAGAATTACACTTGTCAGTCAATGCAAAATGCAAACCTCAGCCGGACGTAGATAATTATCAGCTCATAGTCAGTTGTAAGAGAAAAAAGTTTCAATTGATTTTCAATTAAAACATTATAAAGACTTTTAGTAGAACGGTGAATTCGTATATTTAAGTAATTCGTTTATTTATTGTCTTCTAGTCATATTGTAAATGATCATGACATCTTTATAAGCGATATATAAAGTTGAATTAATCTAACACTTTAGAATATATTAGCTTTTAGTGTTCATCTTGTTTCTTCTTTTAATTGTACTTTTCAACACACTGTATCATTTCTAATCTTCTTAACGAGATTACTCTAAACGGGCTGGATTATCGTGGCTAAACAATTTGTTTTAGCATCAACAATAGGCACACATATAGCTTGGTACACATACTCTACAAGACGTAACAAAAGTGTGTTGTTATTTTTCGAAAATAATAAATTTGTAATTACATGTATATTAATTTTCCAAATTTATGCAGAAATCCTCTTTCTGTCATTAAATCACTAACTATTGCTCAGAATATGATATTTATATGCAATTATGTTATTAATGACCTAAATATTTGATTCCACATCCGGCCTTTTTAGTTTTGAGAGCCTTGGATAAATGACCCTATAGGTGGGATGTATTATCATGTATAGCATGTATAGTGTCGGTTTATGTTCCTAGTTTCTTCGGAAGAGTATGTTTTATGTTTATTTCCTTCCATGTTGCATCCTGTCTTAAACATTGAATACGTTTCATTATAATGATACTTTGAACACAATTCAGTGATTTCATCGATATAAAAAGGTCATATCCCTTTTAAAATGGTATACCATTCGTCATATTTGGACTAGGCAAACCCTTTCAAAATGAACATCAATTATTTTGAATATGGCTAAAGCATTTTTAGAATAAGGGAGAAACGGGTCATTTAAAATAACAGTTTCCATTGAAGCGCTGTCATAAGATCACATTTATTGGATGAAAAACATATATCTAAACATGATTTTCGACGCGCAAAATGTTACAGAAGATGCTCATTCAGGAAATACCAAAATCCTAAATCTAAAATTTTGAAAAATTGTTGACTATTTTAGACAATAAAAGAGAAACATACCACAGAAACATAGTAACGGTCCTTTTGTGGTGTAAGGTCACAAATTATACGTTTATATACAATTGTACCTGTTTTTGTTTTGTTTTGTAGAAGTGTATTTATATATAATAACTATTCTGCGTCCAGTAGCCTATAGTGTTACATTGACCACTCTAATGCCCTTCACATAATCTAGCAATGGTTGGACACCAAGGCTGTCTTTCTGGGATGAACATGAACCCTATGAGTACAGAGTCACATTACCTATAGTGTTACAATCTAATGCCCTTCACTTAATCGAGCCCGGATTTAAAACCAAGGCTGTTTTTCTGGGATGGACATTTAACCTTCTGAGTACAGAGAGTTACATTACTTGAGCATTATATCCATTGATTTTGATCATAAATGATCACGTATCAAATGAATCGTATTAATTGTAAATGTTAATTCATTTGAATATTGTCCAAAGAACTTAAAGAGGACCACCAGGCAAAGACCAGCACATAATTATATCCTTTGGTACCATTTTGTGCTATCAAATAGATATCCAACATTTTGCAAAGGGTTATGTGTTTCATAAACAAAGCAATTAATTTCCCCACCTTACGGAACCACTACTATTTCCTGGTTCCATACGGGCCAAACATTTGCGAGAGCGCCAATGCTATTCGCGCATACGTTCGGAAAGAATAGAACCCCGGGCGATTCGTTCGCTCTGCACACACTTAGTCTCGTACATACAGACCCGTTAACGCATGCTTTAGAATGGTGATGCGTTTTATATATATTTTTTTCTGGACACATATTTTTGTGAACTTGTTGATGGAATGGAATACTAAAGATGATACCTTTCATTTATAAGAATACTTTTTTTGGGTGGTGGTACCCTTTAATCAAGATAATTATGTCAATTATCATTCAGCTCTCAGCCGGTTATTCCTTAACTTTCATCGGACGCTGATGCAAAATCCACGAAAAATAATGTTGATATTGCTTCTAGCAGACCGACGCAGTAAGTGGTTAAGCGCCCTCTTCGCCAAAAATAAGACACTAGACTCGTCTGCCGTCTCCTATTATTTCTTCCTGCGCAAATATTTTCAGTGAGTGTGTTTGTTTAGATCAGTCATTACATATGCAATGTCCAATGGTCAACCATATAATACGTATAAGATAATACGGACGTCTTTGTGTGTATGGATGAATTAATCATATCCAAGCTCAAAGTTACACTTATGGATTTACAACTTTTGGCAGATGCTAGTTAATGTAATTTATTTGATTAAGGGGAAATATTGTGTTTTTATAATTTTAGTATCCACCTAGTATGTTGAGTAACTTTGCAACACATGAAAATTGATGAAAAATAATGTTTGAACTATTTTGTTGCAGCAGACGATCTTGCTTGTTTGGCTGATTTAGTATCGATCTTTGAATGTTTGTATCAAGACAATTACAAGAAGAGGGTCTCTATTACGTCTGGTGGTATCAGACGTTCTTGGTTGTAACGCATTCACATGGAACAAAACACACGCACTCACTGCAGACACACACACACACACACACACACACACGCACACACACACACACACACACAAACACACATATGCACTGGCAATAAACAAACTTTTTTTTTTATTTTTCTTTTATTTTTGTGGCTCTAAAAAGAGCCGTTAGAGTCGAGCTGGATGGTTCACGTCGGATCCTAGCCGCCGAAGCCGTACAGGGTACGGCCTTGCCTCTTCAAGGCGTAGACGACGTCCATGGCAGTGACGGTTTTGCGTTTGGCATGCTCGCAATACGTTACTGCATCGCGGATGACGTTTTCCAGGAAGACCTTGAGCACGCCTCGAGTCTCCTCGTATATCAGACCCGAGATTCGTTTCACTCCGCCTCTCCTTGCCAGACGACGGATAGCTGGTTTGGTGATGCCCTGGATGTTATCTCTCAGCACTTTGCGGTGACGCTTAGCGCCTCCCTTTCCGAGTCCCTTTCCTCCTTTACCACGGCCAGACATGATGTTGTTGAATGCGAGTAGATGTTTGCAGTACAACGGACAAGTTGATTAATTTACAAACTTACACGAGTAGATACTAACGCACACTAACATACACATAAATGCAAAATGCTCACTACTTAAAGAATCGCAAATGCAACAATAATATAGAAACCATCATGTCCATGGAGAGGCTATACAACTAAAACCAATAAGTGCCTTAAAACAAAACATTTTTGTTTACAGTGTTGGCTCTTTAATGGACTATTCTAAATTATGGCAACAGTACAATAAACACACGGAAGAAAATTACCTATATACTCTTATGTATTTCACTGTTTACACAAATAGGTAATATATACATGTATACATGATGTATGATTTTATTGAGGATGTTTGTTTGTTTGTTGGTTTGTTTGTTTTATTTTTTTAAACACAGCAATAAAAACTCGCTATCAGCCGTCAGGCTGTTTTTCAGCAAGTCCGTATATACATACAAAATACAGAAAACAAATTAAACAAAATTAAACTTACATTAAGATACAATAAAGAAGCTTATTTAAAAAACAAAACAAAATTGCAGTACAATTAAATAATCATAAAAGTCTGAAAGATCCCAAAAGTCGTGATTAATTACTGTTTGATGGGAAATGTGATTAAAACAAAATGGTTACAGTTCAAGGGGGAAAGAAATGTATTTTACAAACAAAGATAATCTGGTTTCAAGTCTAACATTTTGTGGAAGGTTATTGAATAATTTCGATGCTAAATAAATCGTACTATTTTTACAAAAGTTTGTTTGGGGCTTTGGAAGTTGGATTGTACGTTGAGTGTTTCTAAGTCCATAATTAAATACCTTATAGTTGATTTCAAATGAAAGAGTGTCGGGCAATAAATTATTTAGGAGCTTAAAATGAAGAATAACAAGGTCTTTCTTTACTTTAGCGCATACATAATAAAGAACCCTATTTCGTTGGCCAAATCCAAGAAAAATATGACCTGACTCAGATATCAACATGAACATTTATAGTAATGTTTTATACAATGTTGACAACATTTATGTAAAGTGACTATTTACAGTTCATATATTACACAAAATATGGAATAAATTGAATTCAGTTGTGCTGAGATACGAACCAGTGTTCTCCTCATTAATGTTACGGTGGTCTATCAACTGTGGTATCTCATAACGTGCCATATGTGGGATTTATAGTGTGTTTATATTTCTTGAAAAGTATATATATTGTTTGTTTGTGCAATTAAAACACATTATACAGGATACGTTTTAATAAACAAAAAAACATTTTGATGTTTAAGAATACATTCCAAACTCACAATATACAACTTATTTAACGTTGACAATACGATTCTCTTTTTGTTTTTTACTAATACGTCTTCAGTCTTTTTTTCATGACCACATTTCAATGAGCAACGTTTAGCTGTTGCTTTGTTAATATGCATATATAATATAATAACTGAACACAAACAGAGCATTACTATTGTCATTATCTACTTGAAGCATCTTATTTGTCATACAAAAATTGAAGTTATAACAACTCACACATAATTTGTATCACGTCTATATTATTTTTTACTCGGTTTTATGTACATATACATAAACAATACGTTTATCATTTTTTAAAGAAAAAAAACGGACTTAAAACATTTCCGACCGGTTTGCAAACATAATCGTGGAAAACGTGCAATGACTAAATCGAGTAATAATTCCATATTTACAGTTATTCAAGTGAGTATGATACATTATAAACAAAAACAAGCTTACTGGTGGAAAAGTCATACATTATTATAAAGGTGTGGTGGCTAAAAGTAGCTAAATCTATAGTGATAATGTCAACATCTACAAAACTTGCTTGGAAATATAAAGTGGATCTCACATACCTCGTGCATTCGTATTAACAAAAGGAAGCAGGACAGGTTGCGGATTTCAAATAAAAATTACTAATAACAGACATTTATATAGCGCATATTGCAAAGAGCCTCTAAGCGCTTAAACAATTATTCAATTATTCAAATGATATTCCAATAATCATATAGGCATGTATGATTAAAGTGGTCGGATTTTAAAGATACTCTGTGGACATACGGTATGAGATAACAACAATATTATATACATTGCATCAACCCTTCATCACTTTTTGCGCATGTCAACAAAGTTACTAGATCCATTTAAAGGGATAGTTGAGAATTGGTCAAACTTAACTTCAGTAACCAATACCTGCACCATTACGGTACAAAATAATAGTTATAACTTCACCATGCTCGAAAAGTATACACAATTACAAACGACTAAGTACAACCCCTGTTATCATTAAAAAAGAGCCGTTACAAATCAAGAGGGCGCTCTCTAAAAAATAATTGGTTTGAGATATTTTTCATACAAAATTGTACATTTAATGTTTTGTTAAAATAATGATTCAATAGAGATATCATCAAAAACTTTTTTGAAAACCTATTAAGATTTGTTTTCAAAGTAGTCTTTAAACAATTTTTCTAAAAAGTCAAAATATCTCCTGGTGAAGAATTTCTGAATAAAAATATGTTTATGGATATTTTAGCCGTTTGTGAAATGATTTTGTTCAAATAAAGTTTATTCTGTCATTGAAATTGTATGTTCTTTCAAATTTGACAGTCAGTTTTTCATTATCTCACAAACAAAATCATTGTGAAGTGCCCCCCTATACCAACACTCAACTATCCTTTTAAGATCAACTTTAAGACCTCCCTAATATGTGCAAAATTGGTAAGCAGTTCAGGCACATTCAATAAAGAGATAGTTGAGTATTAGTCAAACTTAACTTTAGTAACCAACACCGGCATTATTACGGTACAAACTAATTGTTATAACTCCACCATGCTCGAAAGGTATACACAAATACAAACGACTAAGTAAAAACCCTGTAATCATTAAAAAAAACACGTTACATCTCAAAAGGGTGCTCTTTAAAAACTTATTGGTTTTGGCCATTGTCGAGTACAAAATTGTGCACTAAATGTTTTGTCAAAATAATGATTCAATATAGATATCATCAACAACTCTTTAAAAACCTATTTAGACTTTTCCAAAGTAGTCCATAGGCATATTTTGCATTTTTCTAAAGAGTCAAAATGTCCCCGGCCGGTAGACTTATGAATAAGATATCTTGAAATACATTTGTTCAACTATGAGAGCATTTCAAAAGAAATGATTCTCATTTGACATGTTTATTCAAGGAACTTTGAAATGGAATTAAAACCAACCAATTCAGTGTCAATGTACCTTTAATTCATCAATGCAAACGCCAGCAATACATCTGGACAAGTTTACACTTACAGACAAAACAAACCATAATGTAGCTATGATATGTTGCATACTTGTAACAGTCAATGGTTGAACATTCTTTTTGTCTTTTTTTTTTCTCGAGATTTCACTGTCGATTTTCTTTTAAACATAAATGTAAAAAGTGATAATTCCGGTTGTCATGTTTTGCATTGGATACATACAACTTCACAGCTCACGTATGTGCTTGCAAATAACTCGTTTAAAGGGGTAGTACAGTTTTGGTAAGGCTGAACTTTAGTAACAAAACCTGCACAGTAACATAACAAACTAATATTTATAACCCCACCATGCTCGAAAGGTATCCAAAAATACAAATACTAAGTAAAAAGCCTGTTGTCATTCAAAAAGCGCCATTAAAACACAAGAGGGCGCTCTCTTTTAAGGCATTGTTTTCAACCATCTTTCATACAAGATTATGCATGTGATGTTTCGTTGAAATAATTATTAAATAGAGAGATCATCAACAACTATTTAAAAACCGCTTTGGAAATTTTTTGTAAAAGTGTAAGCATTTGTTAAATTGTTTTCAAAACATCATCGTATTTATTTGGGGCCCAAATAAGCACGATCGGACATATGTCTAGATATTTCAGTCATTTCTGAACCGATTTTGACCAAATAAAGTTGATTCTGCCATCAAAATTGCATGTTCTTTCAAATTCGACACTCAGTTTTTCATTACCTCACGAAAAAAAATGTGTTGTGCAGCGCCCTCTCTACCAAAAATGAACTACCCCTTTAACATCGGAATTATATGGTTTGATTTCGACATTGAATGGAAAAGGGTGAACTGTTCCAGAAATAGCCGAAAAAACGTTGGCCGTTTCCGTGTAATTTCTAAAACGACCGAAACAAGAAAATACGTGAAATCAGGCATACGTTACTTACTTAATTCGCCTCTTTACTCGGTTAAATGCCGCATTAAATTGCATTGGTGTTATTACGTCAGCAAATATGTACTATTTTTTCTTGTAAAACTTTGCTTTGCAGGGGCGTAGTAAGGTAGTGGAAGTATAAAAGGTTTCGTTAAACATTGCCAACATGCGAACGATTTCGACGTGCATTTCCCATTTCATCACTCGAAACAGTTCGGGGATTTAACTTTTCCATGTAATATCGGAATCAAACGAAAATTAAGAAACCTCATGTTACGTCTACTACCATCATCTGAAATATGTTTGTCTTGAACTTTTAGCATCATGCCAAGCACAAATGTGCAATGTAGTGTGTAACATTGCGAACAGATGCAACGTTAAATTAATACATGTAGAGTAAAATCACTCAAATCGCGGCATATACATGCACAGTTTAAAACGTTATTCAGACATTTCATGTTCATATGAATCAAAGGCACCCCCGAGCTTTGTTGCTTTAAAAAGCACTGATTGTCTCAAGGATCCGTGATTTACTGTCCTGTCTGTCCGTTCCAAGACTGTTTTTTTTTTACCCGGTGCCGTTCACAAATTTTTCGAGCTCCGGTAATTCTTCCTGCAGCTTTTTAGCCCACCCGCGTATCTCCTCGGCTTTTTCGTGCCTGACTTCATTGTGTATATCTATAGAATTCTTGACGAGGTCATATATGTCGACTGGTAACAGGATTATGCCAACGGCAATACTTACACCTCCTGCAACCATGGCAACCTTACTCACTTTGGTTGCAACACCTCCTGCAACCTTACTCACAGAGGCTGATGCCTCTACGGCATCTGTGGCGGCAAAGGAGACATTGCGAACAATTTTACCTTTGGACAATTGTTTGGCTACAAATGCGCCAACTCCAGCTGCTGACACCGCACCCTTCGCAATTTTATCATTCGCAATTGTTTCATTCGCATTTGTTTCATTCGCATTTGTTTCATTTACAATATAATTATAAACCTGCTGACCAAACGCCCTGTCTTTTTCCAAAGCTTCCAATGCTTCCTCGTATTTCGACTTCACGTGAAAGTGACGACCAATATGTGCTCCAATTGACGTTGCTCCCCCTGCTACACCTCCCACTCCGCCGCAAACTGCCGCGGCGATTCCCAACGGAACGGCTGCTGCTCCGCCAGTTAGCACGAGAGCCGCTATACCAAAAGGAATTGCAACCGCTCCACCCAGAATAGAGGCTGAACTTCCAGAAACCAGTGCTATTTTGCTTTTTCGGTTTATCTCATCAATGTCGTCCGCCAGCTCTTTCAGTGTTTTTATTGTCTGGCGTCTAGCGATCAAGTTTTGCTCCAGATTATTTGACATTTTTCTGCGTTGTCCCTAAAAGAACAGGAATATATCGACTGTTTAAAGGGGTAGTACAGTTTTGGTAAGGCTGAACTTTAGTAACCAAAACCTGGACAGTAACCATATGAACTAATATTTATAACTCCACCATGCTCGAAAGGTATACAAAATTACAAACGACTAAGTAAAAAGCCCGTTATCATTGAAAAAGAGCCATTAAAACACAAGAGGGCGCTTTCTAAAATGGCATTGGTTTCAACCATTTTTCATACAAAATTATTCGTGTGATGTTTTATTGAAATAATGATTAAATAGAGAGATCCTCAACAACTATCTAAAAAAAAACTTTTGACAATTTTTGAAAAAGTGAAAGCATTTTTTTTTTATGGAAAAAATCATCTAATTATTTGGGCCCCAAATAATTATAAGATCAGGCATATTTATTGATATTTCAGCCGTTCCTGGGTCGATTTTGACCAAATAAAGTTTATTCTGCCATTAAAATTGCATGTTCTCTCGAATTCGACACTCAGTTTTTCCATTACCTCACAAACAAGTTGTGATGTGCAGCGCCCTTTCTACCAAAACTAAACTACCCCTTTAAAGGTACCAAATAAAAGTTAATACGCTTCATGGGCCCCTAAGTATTGCCCTTTCTGGAAAACACAATAGATCCAATCATTCTTATACACATTGCGCTCTAGTAAAATGGATATCTCTTAAGACTAGACTCCTTGTTTTTCTATCAATCCCTAACTTCTGACATTTACAAGAATC
Organism: Echinarachnius parma; assembly: GCA_037951105.1. Classification (NCBI taxonomy): domain Eukaryota; kingdom Metazoa; phylum Echinodermata; class Echinoidea; order Clypeasteroida; family Echinarachniidae; genus Echinarachnius; species Echinarachnius parma. The sequence goes on along the minus strand of JBAMJV010001169.1, from coordinate 32,075 downwards.
GTCTCGTCGAGGCGGTTCTATTATATGGTCACAAGATATGGTTTGGTGAAGAATCAGATAATAATGAATGACTTTATACGATCTTTAATATGTTGCTATGTACAATGTAATATTATAACCACTTGGAAAACGAACGCATTGTACTTCGGAAGGGCTGCCATGAAATCGCATAACGTCTGATAGTAAAACGTGAAACCCATATTGATGTTCATAGAATATATAGTTGTCTTCCCCAAATTTAAATAAACAGCTATCAATTATTTGTTCATAATTATACCTTCCTCATTATTCGTAAAATAGTGATGGGTCTATAATTAGCTGGTAATCTTCTTTTTTTTAAGTGATCCAAGTAAAGTGTACAATTCTGCCGAAAGAGACATTTGAGACTTCAATCCTATGTCAATATCATTGTAATATACAATTGGATGATTTGTGAAAGTTTGAAAGAAAACGAACACTGTTTACCTCGTGAAAAAAAGGGAATAATAAGTTCATATTTTATCACCGAATACCGATGGCCTGCCGTAGATTTATCGCAATAATAATCGTCCGTTTGATGATATCCGCACACGTACATACAGACGTACATAATTCGCGCGCACAAGATATAGCTCGGCTCAACAGTAGCGGGTACATCGACTCGTTGCGCTGCCCTGTCTATCGGGAAAGTTTCGGCCTGGCGCGCCGGGCGGGCGTGTAAGCTACAGCTGGCAAATAAAAGCAACTCCACTTACACATATTATGAAATCCTATTTTTCCCTTTCCATTTTCTTCTACAATTACTCTCTCTCCCTCCCCCATATAGTAGGCAACATTCGCCATATTGTGTATTCATTTTTTCATGAAGACAATGGAATAGCGTGGTCAGACTGAATGGGGGCACACCTTGAATATTTTTATTTTATTTTTACAGAATGTTCCCCCTGTATACATTCTTGAAGTTGCATGACCTATTTTGGAAATTGGGGGTGGGTGGTGGGAGCATGGAGGGTGTGGGAGGGGTATCGCACTATCGCCCCTCTCACAGTAGGGAGCTTTTGCAACCTTTCATGCGAAAAAATGTGCAGTGTGGTTGGATACAGTCCGTTATTCCGAAAGTTTGTTATTCCGAAGGTTCGGTTATTCCGAAGGTTCGTTATTCCGAAGGTTCGTTATTCCGAAGGTTCGCTATGCCTAAAAAGAAATCGTGTTCGTTATTTCGAAGGTTCGTTATTCCGAAGGTTAATTATTCCGAATGTTCATTAGTCCAAGAAAAAATAGGGTTCGTTAATCCGAAAATGAAATCTGGTTTATTATAATACTATAATTTGTGTTTTGTTTATTCAATTTACAGCCTGCATTAAGCATATCCCTCCCCCTCTCCCTTCCTTGCCTAGACCAATTAAACATTTAAGTTTGTTTGATCTCTTTATTTTAAATTATAGCATTATAACAAAACCGAATTCATTTTCGGATTAACGAACCCGATTTCATTTTAGGAATAGCAAACCTTCGGAATAACGAACCCTCGGAATAACGAACCTTCGGAATTACGAACCTTCGGCATAATGCAACAAATTTTCGGATTAACGAACCCTATTTTATTTTCGGATTAACGAACCCTCAGGTATACGAAATTTGCGTGTTCGGAATAACGAACCTTCGGAATAAAGAACCTTCGGAATAACGAACCTTCGGAATAACGAAGCGCACCCGTGTGGTCAATACCTTGGAATATACCCAAACACAAACAGGCACACACCCTACATGCATGTCTATAGCCTTATAGGCTACATTTGGGGAGGGTATGTGGGTAGATTTTTTGTTTAAATACATGTATCACTTTAGAAGTATGCTAGTTATGCATAAGAGAGATATCCCCACCCCTCATCCTCCCCCCGTCCCCCAATCTATTCCTGTGATGTTGTGTATCTTTATGGCAAATTATTAAGGGGGGGGGGGGGGCATGCGCCCCCATGTAACGTCACTGCATTTAAAGGTTTGCTTTCCCTGTACTCCTTATGTTTTAATAACAAAGTGAATGAAAGATGAAGATTGTCAGACAGTGTGAGCACATTAGATATGCAAATATTTTATCTTTTATGTCAACCAGTTGCAAATAACTACACTTTGTTTGTTTAGTATCAACATGCACACACACACACACACCCACACACACACACACACACATACACACACACACACACACACACACACACACACACACACACACACACAAACACACATTCACGCAGGTAAATACACCCACTACTAATAAATGAAGTTGTAAAATATTTTGAACTTCCTCTTCCGCCATAAACACTGTCCACAAGTCCACCATAATTGACATGACGTGAATTTAAGATTATTTCATCGGTGCAATATTGTATACCCTTCAATTATTATGTTTAGAAATAGGATCTGTATTATATGCATACATTTGTTAATAACATTTTGATTAATAGTATATTTTTATTGATAAATTATTATGGATGTATTATGTATTATTATGTATTATGTATTATTATACAAGTATTCCCACCAGCTTATAATGAAAGGGTTAGTTCAGTTTTGGTATAGAGGGCGCTGCACGAAATAATTTTGTTTGAGATAGTGAAAAACTGAGTGTTAAATTTGAAAGAGCATACAATTTTAATGACAGAATATACTTTATTTGATCAAAATCTGTTCAGAAACGTCTGAAATATCAACAGATATATCCTATCGGAATAAATCTATAAATTTATTCTATGATTTTGAACAATTTTCAAAAGAGGTTTTTAAAAACTTGTTGATGATCTCTCTATTTAATCAATTATTTCAACAAAACATAATTTTGTATGAAAAATGGTTGAAACCAAAGCTCTATTTAATAGAGAGTGTCCTTTGGTGTTTTAATAGCTCTTTTTGAATGACAACAGGCTTTTTACTTAGTCGTTTGTAACCTTTCGAGCATGGTGGAATTATAACAATTCGTTTGTAGTGCTATTGTGCAGGCTTTGGTTACTAAAGTTCATTCAGCCTCACCAATACTGTACTACCCCTTTAACTCACATACAAGTTTGATATTGTTATTCTTATCTCTCTCTATTATCATGTTTTACTCTTTATTGGCTTCCTTTACTTTGTTTATTATGACGTTCATTCATTTTGAATTTAATTCCTTGTAAGATTGTAAGCATTTGTATAATTTCTTATTCCTTTTTTGTAATACATTCCCATTAACTTAGATGTAATGAATTGAATAATAGTTTGCAATTGGAATAATATAAAAGGAAATAGTTTGTAAGTTGAATAATTGTATATTTTATATGCACAAATGCACATTTGTAATGTGTCCTTTTTTATTTAATGTACTGTACATGCATACTATTTTAATTGCTTGTAAATTGTACTCAATTCAGCCAGTTGGCTGCCATGTACAAAAATCAATAAATCAATAAATAGATAAATAACAAAAATAAAAAATAAAAAAAATAATCAATAAATACATACAAAACTTTTGTTCTACAGAAATAACGCCCCATACAACGACAAATAATAATTGTAATCCACACAGTTTATAATGATACACTACATGGAATTAAAGGGACTTAGTAACAAATCCTATAAACTTACTTAGCACTATAACGGTTCTGTCATACCTTGTCATATTCATATTAACACTAAAACCAAGGGACAGGTTCTGGTTTTTCCAATTTCCATTTCGTTTAAAAGATATTTACAATTGAAGTGTTCAAAGTTGTATTTACTAGAACTTTACTAGGATAAATATAATTTTCCCAATAAATCAACATTAATGACCTTTTATAATCATAAACAGATAGTTAAAGGACAATGAAATCCAGACAAATTGTTGTATGCACTATAAGACACTAAATATAATGAATAGTCTCTGAAATTTTGAGCACAATCGGTCAAGAAATAAGAAAACTATGGCTCTTTGAAAAGAGCCATGTATTTCTTTGAGTGACTCAAATTGGCAACGCACTCTGGCAAAGTTGTGGACAACTCCCCATACATTTTGTACACAAAATTTCAGTTTTGTTAAATTTTCTCAAAATTTATGTTTACCCTTCGTTCGAGTTCAACATATGTTTTGTAGAATGCTTTTATACATAACATATCATGAGTTGGGGGAATGGAAAAATGTGACTATGAAGAAAACTGTAAAAATGGGAACATTTGTGTACAAAACATATGGGGAGTTGTCCACACACTTATCGGAGTGCGTTGCCAATTTGAATTCCCCATAGGAATAAATGGACATCTTCAAAGAGCCATAGTTTCCTTGTTTCTTACCCAATTATGCTCTAACTTTCAGAGATTATTCTTCTTAATCTCTTCAAGACTATGAAATCAACATTTTGCTTGGGTTTCATTGCCCTTTAAACCCTTCATTTCACAATTTTGGTTTCTTCTCAGGTGTCACATTTAACATTATAAGAGAAACTTAACACGCACATGAAACTTTACACACGGGGCTATGCACGGTGAAACTTTAAGATAATCGTATTTTTAACAATCTCTTCTGGTATATTTTCAATTTAAGGTACAAATTGGAGATAAGGCTACATATTCAAATGAAAATGTTAATGTCTTGAATGCCCGAAAACATATGTTTTGAATTAAACAAATCATTGGGATAAAATCAACTTACAGTTACATAAAATAATGCATTTACATAACAGAGAAGTATTCACAGTACCCGTTATTTGTAAAGCGAGCTAACGTGGAATTTCCCCTTAGCATGCAGTTCAGTAATGTATTTTTCATACTATTATGGTATCACTCCTATAAATATTATAAATACGTTGTAATTTACAAAAACAGATCATTTGGAAATCTTGCTGTGATAATTGTGAAAGAACTTTCCTGGACTATATTGCTGGTCCCTTTTACCAACAACATTATCATAACAATTGTAACTATCCTGTGATTTAAGCTATATTTGTAAACGATATTGTCGTTTGGTAAATAAATGTAATTTCATGTCATAACAGTTCAAATGAGCAGTCAGTTAATATTAAACAGTAAACTGTATAATTGTTTTCCTTCTCATCCTAGAGAGACGCACACAATACTTGCATGTCGATCAACAATGGTAATTGTAAATATACCAACTCTTGGGCAAACGCTACATATCCATTCAACATATGATTAACTGTTTTGACTCTCGGGGTTTCATATTACTGCGTACCTACAGTTATGTACGAATCACAAGTCCGCAGTACTCACCAGCAACTCATGTCACCAATGCTGCAATACAGATAGCTGCAAACCAACCATCGTAAACATTCACCCTCAACATGCTCAACAAGAAATGTTGTTTCACTTGTTCTTCATGTATACTAGGTGAACATTTCTCTTATGCAAGCAGGATGGCAGGTCTCGAATATGGATATATGATTCCAAGTGAAAGAGTGTATTAGTCTTCGTTGATGATTAATGAGACAAATATTCCTACCGAAACTAGGTACCATTGAATGGTGGGCCGTTCGTACACAATGCCATTGAACATCGGGCCGCTCGTACACACTACCAACAAAATAATACACGGATCGGCAAACAAATCTGTAATAAAGGAATGAACTGTTTGCTCCAGGCGGCGTTTTATTGTTAATTCTAACAAGCATAATGGTATTATAATTATGCAGGTTACGATATTGTTATGTTGGGATCGGGTGTAATATATTGGCGTTAGGAGAGGTACAAAATGAAGAACATTGTAGACCTGTAATTCCGGAGAAGTATACATATTTATTGACTCCAAAACTTTGGAGTAATAAGTGCAGTCACATGTAATATACAGTTCCAGATTTATAACACAAGGTGAAGAGAGAGCTAGCTAAAAGATGGTCTTGATCTGATGGTGATCAAAACTCAACTCCTTCTAGAAAGCCAAAACATATTGCATGTATACAGAAAGATACAAGTAATATGAGTGTAGGTTATATCGTGTCAAAGGGACAAAGACATGAATGAGGACCGCCGAAACAAAGGCATAAATGGGGCCGCCAAGACAATTGTCCACTTGGTCAAGGCACTAGTTTTATGGCAGGATGTAAAAATGATTAAAGTTGGTCTTTCCTAGAAATGGGATTATAATGAATGCACTTGGTCTTAATGTGGGAAAGGATTATGGGTTTTAAGTGCATCTCAAACTAGGCACATAAAGATGAGGGTCCTTTTATAATTAACTGGGTTTTGGGAACAACACTATACAACAATATGCAAATGACATGTCGATAAAACGTACACAACTCCAGGTGGTGTAGAGGGGAATACCCTACACCACTAGGCTCGCCATATCATCCACATCGTATCGCTATGTTTGTGTTCGTGGATCTACATAATTGTTCCCCACTAATCATGTAATAGTAATAGACTCACTCAGTATTCCATATTTTACATTTTAATGTAATGATGAAATATATTATATATTCTACATTCACTGTTCGTGTCCTCACAACGCTTGTTAAAAACGTTACAACATAATATGTCATTTGGGTTGTTCGGGTCATTTAAGCCTTTATGTGAACGATCTTCTTGAGCCCATGAGCGTTTGGAAGGAATGCTCCCCAGGGAGTGGAGAAGGTGCACACAATGTGTGCTGGTTTGCATTGTATCCTATGACCGGGGTAATAGTAGTGTAAAGCGCTATGGAACATAAATTATGCATTTAGCGCTATATAAGAAACTATATTGTTATTATTATTATTTTGTGTGCGCTTAGTTCCATGTCTATTAATGTATGATATTAAAGAGATGTAGTAACATTGTCCAAATCCTCTAAACTTCAATATAAATACAGAGTTGTATCCGTATTACAAATAGAAAGATGGATCTTTTTTCTTAAAATTTCCCTTTCGTTAAAAAGATACTTTTGATTGAATGTTCGGATTTCTAACTATACACTGGATAGTCATTACCGTGTACACAGTAAGTGCAAGGAGATAGGGAATATCACGTTTCATTTTTGCTAATTACTCGGCTATATAACATTCTTTTTACGTGTGATGTTCACACAATACTCAGAGGACATATCACATGACAAAAATACATGTTATCAGTCATCATTTCGACAAAGTTACTAGATCCCTTAAATGTAACAACGATTTAACTATATCACTTTGCTATGAAGCTGGAGAGATTTGGTAGAAAGTGTAGTTACAAACCATACCAAAAATCAGAAATTCAAGTTTGATTCATCACATTTTTATTAGTATTAAATTATAATAATCACATTGAGTGGCATTGAATTGCATGGATATTTCCCTAAAAAGATTCATTATTTGAAATGTATAACAAATTCCGGAATTCCAAGAAGTTAAACATGTAAAACGTTGCAACTTGTGTCAATCGTATACAGTTGGGATTTTTATATGGCGCTTTTTTCAATGTCAGTTGTTGTTTGTTTTTACTTCAGGTAACTTGAATATATTTTATTTGACATGATTCAAACGCCTGTACTTGTCATTTAGAGCTGAAAAATTGATTGGAGAGGATCTACAGTGAAAGGTCGCAAAATGCATTCGATAGTGTGAATTTGAATCATCATGTGACCGCCTGTTTTTTAAATGACGTCTCATTTGGAACCATTATGCTATCGGGTTTTTGTGCAGTGTAGTTGGATGTGAGGGCTTATAAATACTGTGGACTTTACACCGCATTTCTTTAAAATATTTGCCGATATATATTGGTATTATTCGTAATTCATTAAACATCAGTGACAAGTTTTTATTATACAATCTTTAATATCATATCAAGTATTCCAATTTGTACATATTCTGTTCGAGTGTGTGTATTACATTACAATTGTTAACGCGATGTGTAGGGAATGCATCAATTTTTGCAAAACTTAAAGTAAACTGCCGTAAACTGGCATTAGCGCGCTCTCCGATCGTGCAGGCTTGCACTGCTTTGCACATAGCAGGAGTCAAAAGCGATGCATTTTCTTTGATATTTCGAGCCTGATACATTCAGCTATTACTGCACGCACCCATGTCTCATAGCCGTTACACATGAGGCTTTATGCCAAAGGACAATGAACAAGATTTCAAATGGATCATGATGATTATGGAATGTCAAGTACTATAATATCTGTACTCAATATTGATGCGCGACGAAATGTGTTACATTGCACAAACAGTAACAACTGTATTTGTAAAGTTTCACAGTCGATCCTTCCATCTTTAGTGTTCATACCCCGCTTACATTGTAATTATGAATCATGAATTATTTGAAATCTTAATACACAGGTATTTAAATATGAGCTTTTACAAATATTTCCATACAATTTTTAGAACAATAATCGTTTAAAATAACTTGAACTTGAGAAAACCTTTTAATGAGAGTCCAGCCTTCAATCTTAAAAATGGCGGCCAATTTTGGACAATTTTACTTTAGATTTTCCTCATTCGTAAATGTACCGCACACTCCTCGAACTTGATAATAATAAATTAAGTATCATTTATGCATAATCTTCATGACTTCATAAAAAAAAAGATTGTAGATCCCTGGAATTAGTTAAGTGTAAATAATAACAAAATTAAACCTACATAATTACTAAATAAACTATATTCTGTGTTAAAAGCCAGAGACCAAGGTCTGAGTCGTAGCAGTTTTTTTTAGCCCGTGTATTTATTCATAAGTAGGAGCAAAGTTTTACTGTTTTATCATACTTACTAACCCTAACCCTTACACGTACCTTTCACATATTTACATGCGCTCATAAAGACCCAGACGCGTGGACGTTTCTGCACTTCTTACTCTCTCTGGATGAATTATGAATTTATAGGTATTGACCATACTGCAATAAACATTCTAGTTATAAATATATTATAATTGATATATACAGTCATGTCTGTTTCAATAGCTAGTTTGAACTAAGAATAGTCTGTCAATATGATTGGTACATGGTTACTTACTTACTTCACATATTTACATGCGCTCATAAAGACCCAGACGCGTGGACGTTTGTGCACTTCTTACTCTCTCTGGATGAATTATGAATGTATAGGTATTGACCATACTGCAATAAACATTCTAGTTATAAATATATTATAATTGATATATACAGTCATGTCTGTTTCAATAGCTAGTTTGAACTAAGAATAGTCTGTCAATATGATTGGTACATGGTTATTTCGCCATTCGTATTGTGAATTGGCCTGTATTGATTTCAAACTTAGCAGAAATGATTTTGTAGTGATAACAGACAACAAGGCATGTAGGATGGTCACTTTGTGTCTCAATATCACGGTCAATGTAAAAGGTCATGAGACAAAGAATACAACACGTTTTTGTATTTCTCAAATGTCCCTAATGGTCCTATTCGTGTGAAATGTGAGGGAGAGCTGTCTAATGATATGCATAACTCCTCAAGTTGAACTAGGGCCAATGAATTATCATGACAAAAAACCCCCAGATATATGAAGCATTAAAGATGAATACTAATTATGAAATATTTCCATATCGAATTAGAATATACATGAATAACATTGTGTGTAGGTAAGAGCGCCAATTTTAAAGGACCTTAAAATACAACGTACTTTGACACTTATTACCTAATTGATCATGGATATTCTATTGCAATGTTACATGTACATTGTATAAACAATGTTATGCTGCATTGTTGAAATTAGATTCATTGTGACAACCTTCCTACCTACGTTCACGATTGTGTCCAAAGCAGATATTATGTGAAATTAAGCATGAATGTACATTTCTAAGACGCTTTATTTTATTGGCAGATGAAGTCTTGTACCCATTGTTTTACTCACACTGTATAGGTCATTTAAAGTCTAGGTGTACATTTTGGTCTAGAAAAAAGAGTTACGTGAAATAGTGCGTGGATATGAAATTCTATGATACTTTTTGTTATCTGCCGATGAAGATTGATTTCCCTTTTTTACTCCCGTTTCTAAATTGTTGCGTGGTAATGGGGAGTCTCACCTGTCGATTATAGTCGAACCTAGACATGTAGACTAAAAATACACATGAACTCATGCACAAACATGTGGATAAAGGAGGCATATACACAGAACAATGGAAACAACGTTGTCGCTTTGTTGGTTTTTTCTCACACTCCATTGTTCAGATTGCATTCAGTGTGGCAAACCTACCTACCCCAGATGGCGGTCAGTATCTTTGTCGTTTCGACGGCCAGTCAGTGCAGCCCTACATGGTGGGTGGAAATAACTTCATTTGCCGGACACCAGCAGTTTCTGACAGACCTGCTATCACTTCAGGGGGTAAATACTTTTAAATCAATGAAAATTAATTATATGAGATAATCATAACATAATATTGTGCTGAGGTTGTTTTTAATATGGTTGTATTATATAAGGAAATACTTCAGTAGTCCATTGCACCAAAAAGTAAGCAAAACCAAAATTGAAAAATGCTGCTTACCATCATGTGAAAGCTCATCTTCATATAAATGTATATGTGTATGGACCTGCAGAAGAAGACTAACATCCATTTTATAGGGACGCAATGGAAGGTAAGGTTCCTATTACAATAGAATGAGTTTGTTTCTTCAGACCCGTCAGTGTTTATTCACAATAGTTGAGACCAATATTATTTAAATGAAACCATTTTTTGCGACAAATCTTTCTTTGATTGCTGGTGGAATGGATTACTAAAACTAATTACTTGTTTATAAATGTGCTGGTTCCCTATAACCATAATGTACTCATATAACTCATATAAACAGATCCATTAATTTGTTCTTAAAAGCGATCCATAGAGAAATAGCGTTGAACGAATTGTAATGGCTGTAATATCTCTTAGCAAACTAAACTGTATTCATATTTTAAGTATAGATGAACATTGTACGTGTGGATACAGTTATTAATATAAAATTAATTATACGATCTAACTCAATAATACGTATTGGATTATTTCAATTTATTTTGACACTCAGAATGTTGGGGTTTTGAATTTATTACAATAATTTATCACCACTCCCTAAAAAAGTAATTTAGCAATCATGATGTTGTTTGTAATAGCTTAAGACATGGCCAATATTTATTTGTCTTCGCCTGTTGCCCATTATGTTTGTATTAAGCTATTTCATCAAAATTAATTTTGAAGCTAGTTTAGCATTGATGTACCACAAATATAACCCCATTCAATTTAGAATTGTGTGAGGACTCTGTATTGTATTGTAGTGTGTTGTGTACAGACAAGTTGGGTATAATTGTACCCATATGTATATGAGATTGGGAAACCCCCATTCGTTAGTTTGCAAAGCTATTGTTTGTTTTTGCAAAGCTATTGTTTGTTTTGTACAGGCAGGCATGAATAGCGTCCCTCGGATATAACACAGTGCACGCTTTCTTCAACCCGGAAATACGAAAAACACACACAAATAATACAATTACTACGATATCTTTACATATAATTCTTCAAATCTTTTGGAACCTCAACTGTTTCAAAAATCGTAAAGTTTCCATAAACTTTAATTCGGCAATGACTAGAACCAAAACAACATATATCGTATGTACATACTAATAGGGTATATATTTGCAGCAAAAAGACCCCATTTTGTTTATGGTGATTCCCATTGAAAACAACCACATTCTCACTTGCTAATTATGCAAAAGATATGTTACTCGATCATATATTGTACTGAAAGAAGCATTTGAAAATAGTTGATTTTAATTAAAGGCTAAGATTGCGTTCATACGAGTCATGTTTTAATCAATTTTAAGATAATTTCACTATTTTAAGGAAATTATTATGGCTGTTTAAAAAATAAATGTTATTCGGCATAACAAATATAAAGTTGTGGATGAATCGTGGGGGACAAAGTTCACGTTTTTATGCCCTTCATATCATATTTTCCCATTTAGAGACAAGATCAATATTTCGGTTTAGTTCCTCTTTTCTCGCTCCGTTATCCCGTTGTCTTCGGGATCGTAAAATCCCGATATAATTTGTACATAGCCCACCAGGTAAGTCTGACGCCATAGGGTTAAATTTCGGATAACATTTGTCATTCATCCATGCCGTATAGAATGGGATTCAGTGTTATGTAAATATGTCACACTTGGACAGGTTTTGGTTATCAGCATTATTCAGATAATGAGATTCTTTGGATGTTTAAAAAATGGGTTTGTAGGTAAATGTCATTCTATGAAGAGCATGATAATGAGATAATGATCATCAAAAATGCATTTGGCTGCATAACAAGTTCACGTATGCAAGGGGTTAAACACATTATGTTATTGACACAACGGGCTCGAGCAGAAATTATAATATTTGCAATTCATTATGGTATGATTTATTTACAATATGTGTAATGCGCTGTACTTTTCATGTTGTATGTATCACCATGTGGTATTATAATATGTGTTATATTACATATGTACTACTTATTTGTTAGTGCAATTTCTCTAGTTGTTATTGGGAACAATTAGGTCTATCGTAAGCAGTGGTTTACATTATGATTGCATTTTCACGCGAGTTATTTAGGGCGCACAGTATGCATTTTTGATCGCACATGTTCCCCGTATTATATGTTGCGTGTTTGTTTCGTTTTGTCAACTCAGTAGGGGCAAGGTTAAGGGGCAGGCCATTGTGTATTACCTTTGTCATGTTTGTCACGAGAATATTCTTGTCTGTGCCAATTCTACTGTTGTATTGGAAGAAGTTTAGCTAAAGTTTAGGGTAAGCTGTTAATTCAATACACGATCGTTTTGATAGATAAGGGTAATAACAACAGACCTGCCCTGTAAACCTGTCACATCCCTTACCACACAAAACTGCTTATTAAGCAGTCACTAAGCCTTCTCCAAGCAGTCATGGTTTTTGAAGACCTTCTTGTTAGCAGTCCCGTTGTCAATGGACAACACGTCTCCTTACAAAATCTGGAGGGAAGGGACATCTGACATGATTGACAAAAGATCCTAATTCTCCATGACCACTGAAGCAAATCGAATAGGGTTTTCTGCAAGATGTAGGTAATAAGTTATAGTTTCATATCCTGAAATATCATTCTGATTGATCGAATATCTTTAAAGTTATCGTTGCGGAAAGTGCCGTTGTAATTTTTTTGGGGACAAGCTGTATTACAATCGCACTCTGTCGCAAGTTGAATCGCCCTTGTTGGACAGCACCGTTAGGCAATAAGGACGACGTCTATACTTTATTTCATTTCAGATACAATTGACAGCTTATTTTCTCACATACATTAAACTGATCGGGGAGTTAGATTGTAAAGTTGACTGAATATGGCCTACAATAATAGATAGATAAATAAACAGTCTAGAAGCACGCAAATTTAACTTTCATTATAAGTTACCATATCTCATTTCAGTTACGATAGCCGCCGCCGTAGGCGCTGCGGTTATTCCTGAGCTGATAAAAGCCGCAAAAGAAGGTTTCACTGCTTTCGATGTCATAGGGAACTACTATGATGACACCTTAGCTGTTTATAACAAGTTTGAGGGCGCCCTCGAATTCAAGGATCGCCATCGCTCCCTGGAGCTGCTGCTGATCAATGCGACTCACAAGAATATCGCATTTGAAGAAGAATACTTTGACAGCGGCACTTGGTTTGTGTCTCCATTACCACTAACTATTGAGCCAGGTTAGTATCTTAAGCCCGGCGCAGACAGAGCCGACTCGATCCGATCCGACTGGTTTTCAGCCTGATTAACTCAGTATGTGCTGCCTCAGGACTCCGGTTTCCAGTCAAGTGCCAGTCGGAGGTCATTCAAGGCCGATTCAACATATCGGATCGGCTCCGACTAAACGAAATTGGCTCTACCTTGACTAAAACCAGTCGGATCGGGTCGAGTCGGCTCTGTCTGCGCCGGGCTTAACTGTACTAGGTGGCGTCCGTCAGCCTGTCTGTTCGTCCGCCTGTCATTCTGTTTGTCCGCCCGCCCATGCGTGTGTCACACTTTGTTTTGCTTATTTGGAAGTTGATGGAAATTTAGTATCCACACCTTTTTCATAGGAACCTCGCCTGTGATTGGTGCATGCCGAAATCTCTGACATAGTCAATGAAGTTGCTGCCTTCTTATTAATTGAGACAAACAGGCTCATAACTATGCAAATCATCACTGGACTTTAACGAAATTATGCTTGCACATTTATATCATAGTTATATTGCTTATAATTCGTCTATAACAATAGTACATGTATGTATGAATATTTTAAAGGATAGTTGAGAGTTCGTAAAGAGGGGGTGATACACAACATAATTATGTTGTGAGATAATGAAAAACTGAGTGTCAAATTTGAAAGAGCATATTATTTAAATGACGAAATAAACTTGATTTAATCAAAATCGGTAAAGAAATGGCTAAAATATCCATAAACATTACTATTTATAATAGTCCCCTGGCCCCCAATTTTAAAGCCCTGTTAATTTTGTTATTGTTTCACAGTACACAATTTGTGCTAAATGTTTTGTTTTTCTTTTACAGGAAGATCTTCACTGATGTATGTAGCAAACCACCAGGGTTCCTTCTTAACTGGGGTTTCTGGTGGACTGAGATACAAGATACAGGGTACCAAGAGGTACATCTACTTAGGGTTCACAAATCCGCAAGTTGGGTCCTATAAACACTTCGTCACCGTATCCTTGGACATCCACGGGGCGGAGTATGGCTACGACAATGCTGTGGACGACACCGTGAAGAACTCTGATGCGGAGGGCTACCATGTCCAGTGCACAATGCACCAACCAAAACAATCTTCATTTAAGATGTTCCAGTACATCATTTACGAAAACTAAACTTTTTAATTGATTTCTGCTACAAACAACCGAGTTTTTTTGTTCAGTCTTGACCCGACTATTATTTTTTTTAACTTATATCATTGACAAAAAACTGACTCCGTTGCGTTTTCGCAATGAGTTCTGCCTCAAGACATTTATCAATTTAAATAAAAACATTATATAAGTGTGTACTACAGAGCATTATACAGAACTGAATCAGGCCATTCTGAAAATGAGACATTATAAGACACTACTGTAGACCAGGGAATGATCGCGTGCAGGAATATATGTCCTTTTTGCCCACTTATGAAAAGGCAAACAGTTTCATGTCCGGACAAAAATACAAAGCATAGTTTACACTTTGAAATTCATATATATCATAAAATATAATGAATGTTCTTGAAACTAAAAAAAAAAAAATTTCACTTTGAAATTACACTTGTCAGTCAATGTAAAATGAAAACCTCAGCCGGACGTAGATAATTATCAGCATAGTCAGTTGTAGGAGAAAACGAGTTTCAATTGATTTTCAATTAAAACATTATAAAGACTTTTAGTAGAACGGTGAATTCGTGTATTTAAGGAATGCGAGTAGATTTAGTGTCTTCTAGTCATATTGTAAATGATCATGACTTTTGTTATGAGCGATATATAACAATGTATACAGTTGAATAAATCTAACAGTTTAGAATAGATTAGCTTTTAGTGTTCATCATGCTTCTACTTTTATTTTTACTTTTCAACACACTGTATCATTTCTAATCTTCTTAAAGGGATAGTTGAGTTCTGGTAAGGAGAGTATAGTTTTGGTGAAACTGAATTTTACTAACCAAAACCTTCATCATTCCATTACAAACTAACAGTTATAACTAGAAAGGAACACAACATTACAAATGACGTAGTAAAGATCATGTTATCATTAAAAAAGAGCCATTAAACGTAAGAGGGCGCTCTCTAAACACTCATCGGTTTCAACCATTTTAAATCAAATATTGTGCATGTGATGCTTTGTTGAAATAGTGATTAGATAGAGAAATAACCAACAACTATTTAAATACCTATTTTGCAACTTTTAAAAAGAGGAAGCATTTTTTTGAATTTTTAACGGCTGGTTCAAAATTCTCTAATAAACCTGGGGCCCCAGCTTTATTACAAATTGTTATATTTATGGATATTTCAGCCGTCTCTGAACCGATTTTGATCAAACAAAGATGATTTTATTATTTAAATATTATGCTCTTTCAAATTTTACACTCAGTTTTTCATTACCTCGCAAAAAAATAAGTAGTCTAGCGCCCTCTCTACCAAAACTCAACTATCCCTTTAACGAGATTACCCTAAACGGGCTGGGTTATCGTGGCTAAACTATATGTTTTAGCAACAACATCTGGCACACATATAGCTTGGTACACCTACTATACAAGACGAAACAAAATTGTATTCTTATTTTTCGAAAATAATACATTTGTAATTATATTAATTTTCGAAATTTATGCAGAAATCCTCTTTCTGTCATTAAATCACTAAATATTGCTCAGAATATGATATTTATATGCAATTATGTTATTAATGACCTAAATATTTGATTCCACATCCGGCCTTTTTAGGTTTGAGAGCCTTGGATTAATGTCCCTATTGCCCATAGGTGGGATGTATTATCATGTATAGTGTCGGTTTCTGTTCTTAGTTTCTTCGGAAGAGTATGTTTTATGTGTATTTCCTGCCGAGTTGCATCCTGTCTTAAACATTTAACACATTTCACTAGTAATGATGCCCTGAACGCAATTCAGTGATTTCATCAATATCAAAAAGTCATATCCCTTTTAAAATGGTATATTATTCGTCATATTTGGACTAGGCAAACCCTTTCAAAATGAACACCAATTATTTGGAATATGGCTAAAGCATTTTTAGAATAAGGGAGAAACGGGCCATTTAAAATATCAGTTTCCATTAAAGCGCTGTAATAAGATCACATTTACTGGATGAAAAACCAATATTTAAACATGCGCAAAATGTTACAGAATATGCTCATTCAGGAAATACCAAAATCAAAAATCTAAAACTTTGAAAAAAAATTGACTATTTTAGACAATAAAAGAGAAACATAGTCACGGTCGTTTTGTGGTGTAAGGTCACAAATGATACGTTTATATACAATTGTATATATTACCTGTTTTGTTTTGTTTTGTAGAAGTTTATTTCTATATAATAACTGTTCTGCGTCCAGTAGCCTACAGTGTTACATTGATCAATCTAATGCCCTTCACATAATCTAGCCCGTGTTGAAAACCAAGGCTGTTTTTTCTGGGATGAACATTAACCCTCTGAGTACAGAGAGTTACATTACTTGATCATTGTATCCATTTATTTTGATCACAAATGATCATGTATCAAAAGAATCGTGTACTAGGACATTGACTTCATACCACAATCTGTATTACTGTAAATTAACTTGTACATGTATATTCATTTAAATATTGTCCAAAGAACATAATCAAGTCAATTATCTCAATTCTAATTCGGCTCTCAGACGGTTAAATATTTAGTTCATTAACTTTGATCGGACGCTGATGTAAAATCCAATTTAACCAAAAAAGAATGTTGATATTGTTTCTAGCAGACCGACGCAGTGAGTGGTTTAGAGCCCTCTTCGCCAAAAATATGACACTAACCTTGTCTGCCGTCTCCTATCATTTCTTCCCGCGCAAATATTTGTTTTGAGTGTATTTTTTACATCAGTCATTAAATATGCAATGGCCAAGGGTCAAACGTATAATAAATATAAAATGATACAGACGTTATTGTGTGTATCGCTGGATAAATCATGAGGGAGCTCTAATTACATTTATGGATTTGCAACTTTTGGCAGATGCCAGTTAATGTAATTTATTTGTTTAAGGGGAAATATTGTGTTAATATAATTGTATTATCCACCTAGTATGTTGAGTAAACTTCCAAACAAATATTGTTTGAACTATTTTGTTGAAAAAGATGATGTTGCTTTTTTTGCTGATTTAGTATCGATCTTGGAATGTTTGTACGAAGACAATTACAATAAGAGGGTCTCTATTAAATGTCATTACACGTCTGGTGGTGTAAGACGATCAGTTGTTTAGTAGAGCAAATAAGTGTAAAATATCATGGAAATCGTTCAAAGTTTGATACAGACAACACACTCTGCATGCAGACTACATTGTGGACATGGCGTTGCGAGTCTCAAGATATGAGCCTAATGGGGGTTGGGAGGGTTAGGTTTTTTTTTTATACCAACAAATTAGACTTGGCGGTCATCTTGGAAAGTGGCAGCCATCTTGGATTTTCGCCATTATATTGGTCCATTTGTATTACAATCGTTTTAAATATACCACTTAACATTCAAATTGACACCAAGATTATTAGAATCACCCAACTCAGTCAATTTGTATATCAAAAAGGAGCTTTTGGCGATCATCTTGAATAAATGGCTGCCATCTTGCATTTTCGCCATCAAATTGGTCCATATTTATCAACATCGTTTTTAGCACATAAAAAACATATAAATCAATACCAAGATTATCAAAACCGGCCAACTCAGTCAATTTTTATATCAAAAAGTAGTTCTTTGGGGCCATCTGGGGAAAATGGCGGCCATCTTAGAGTTTGGCCATCATATGGGTCCGTATGTATCACCATCGTTTTCAGCATATCAATAAACATATAAAACGACACCAAGATAATTATAATCGGCCAACTCAATCAATTTTTATATCAAAAAGTAGCTTTGCGGCAGCAATCTTTGAAAATGGCCGCCATGTTGGAATTTCGTTCGTCTAAGTGTTTGTTTCTGAAAAGTGTTCCTAAGGTAGCATTAAACCAAGTCTCCTGCTTGTATCAAGCTTTGAACCATTATTACACTTATCTGCTCTACTATTTGGGGAATTTAATTCACCTCAGTCTGTTCTTGGTTGTAACGCATCCACATGGAACAAAACAAAACACACGTTCTCACTCTAGACACACACGCACACACACACACACACACACACACACACACACACGCGCTGACATACACACAGGCAATACATAAACTTACACGTGTAACTTCGTACTTACGCACACTAACATACACATAAATGCAAAATACTCACTACTTAACGAATCGCAAATGCAACAATATAATAACAACCATCATGACCATGGAGAGGTTATACAACTAAAACCCAAAAGTGGCTTAAAACAAAACTTTTTGTTTACAGTGTTGGCTCTTTAATGGACTAATCTGAATTATGGCAACAGTACATAAACACACGGAAGAAAAGTACGTATATACTCTTATGTATTTCATTGTTCACACATTATATGCATGTGTACATGATGTATGATTTTATTTAAGGTTATAATAAAATACCTTATTTTGTTGGCCAAATCCAAGAAAAATATGAGCTGACTCAGATATCCACATGAACATTTACATTAATGTTACAACAATGTTGACAACGTTTGTGTGAAGTGACTATTTACAGTTCATTATACACATTATTGAATAAATTGAATTCAGTTATGCTGAGATACGAACCAGTGTTCTTCTCATTAATGTTACGGTGGTCTATCAACTGTGGTATCTCATAAAGTGCCATGTGTGGGATTTAAAGTGTGTCCATAATAATTGATAAGTATATATTTTGTTCGTTGGTAATTCAAACATATATACAGGGTACGTGTTTACCAAAACAAACATTTTGATGTTTAGGAATACATTACAAACTCACAATATACAATTTATTTAATGTTGACAATTCGATTTTCATTTTGTTCATTGCTAGTACGTCTTCCGTCTTTTTTTCATGACCACACTTCAATCAATAATGTTTAGTTGTTGCTTTGTTAATATGCATCTATATATAATAACTGAACACAAACAAAGCATTACTATTTTGATCGCAAAGTTTGTCATTATCTACTTGAAGCATCTTATTTGTCATACAAATATTGTTACAAAAAGTTATAACAACTTACACATAATTTGTATCACGTCTATATTATTTTTTACTCGGTTTTATGTACATATACATAAACAATACGTTTATCATTTTTTAAAGAAAAAAAACGGACCTAAAACATTTCCGACCGGTTTGCAAACATAATCGTGGAAAACGTGCAATGACTAAATCGAGTAATAATTCCATATTTACAGTTATTCAAGTGAGTATGATACATTATAAAAAAAAAAAAGCTTCGAAAATAATATCGCTAGTGATATTCGTTTGTCTCGCAATGTATGGTCAACAAGGGATCTAAAAGATCACGACGTTTCGTGTGCCGCTGCAACACTTTGTCAAGTGATATAATCTAATGTAAGCAATCGTGTTTTATACTCTCGTACGGCTCCAAACGCACTATCCCGCATGAGCGAGTACGAGTACCAGTAAAAGCTTACTGGTGGAAAAGTCATACATTATTATAAAGGTGTGGTGGCTAAAAGTAGCTAAATCTATAGTGATAATGTCAACATCTACAAAACTTGCTTGGACATCTAAAGCGGTTCTCACATACCTCGTGCATTCGTATTAACACAAGGAAGCAGGACAGGTTGAGGATTTCCAAATGATATTCCAATAATTATATAGGCATGTATGATTGAAGTGGTCGGATTTGAAAGTCCTTTTTGGAGACGTTCAACTGCGTACAAAGTAAATGAATTACCCTGCATCTTCGGTCATTACTCGATTTTTCGAGTTTAATTATGACTTTCCTTTACCATATGGGATATTTGCATATCAACATGAAATTCCCCTGATCCCTTTAATCCTGTCAAGCACAAACTAGGGGAGCTCATTTAGCCCCTACCATATTTTTTACCACCGCTTTCACAGTTCTTGTTTGATTTCCACCTAATTTGGTGACTTTTCCTAAAATCTTATTTCAAACATGTTGGTATACAATTTGAAGGAATCTGATTTTCCCGTTGACATGGTAAGCATTGGTGAAGAG
Source organism: Echinarachnius parma (assembly GCA_037951105.1). Classification (NCBI taxonomy): domain Eukaryota; kingdom Metazoa; phylum Echinodermata; class Echinoidea; order Clypeasteroida; family Echinarachniidae; genus Echinarachnius; species Echinarachnius parma. Next base: position 11,386 of record JBAMJV010001169.1, on the reverse strand, counting down.
CATGTTTTTAATTTTTAATTTTTGTTTTTTCTTTAGTTCACAACTGAAGTTTTTTTTCATGACAAATGTTAGTAGCAGGTTTCCATTAATTGAAATTAATTTCTTGGAAAATCATGTTGTCTCTCTTTGTGTTTAAAGAGAAAATGGCGGAAAACAATGCAAATATTAAGAATTATGACAAATGGTGGTATGATGTAATTTTATGATAATTTGTAGATTTAAAACTGCTTATGGGGTTTCTCATGACTTATACAAATATTTAGTATAAATATTTTAGATATGACAAGTCTCCCTTTGGATAAGGTTAACGGGATAACAAATAATGACATGGCATACAATGTGCAAAATTGGTAATCAGTTCAGGCAAATTCACTAACGAGATAGTTGAGTATTAGTCAAACCTGCATCATTACGGTAAAAACTAATAGGTATGATCCCACCATGCTCAAAATGTATACACAATTACAAACGACTAGGTAAAACCATGTAATCATTTCAAACAAAACGTTACATCTCAAGAGAGTGCTTTTTGAAAATTCATTGGTTTCAGCCATTGTTTCATACAAAACTGTGCATGAAATCTTTTGGTAAAGTGATGATTCAATATAAATATTATCAACAACTATTTAAAGACCTATTCATATGTTTTCAAGGTAGTCGATAAACATATGTTGTATTTTTCTAAAAAGGCAAAATGTCCCCCGGCCGGTACATCTATGAATAAAATACATGTATCGTGAACAAAAAAATGTTCAACCATGAGAGCATTTCAAAGGAAAACAATCTCATTTTACATGTTTTTTTAAGGGACTTTCAAATGGTATTAAAACCAACCAATTTAGTGTCAAGTTTCATTTCAGGAAGTACCAATACTCAAGTGTACAGTTAATTGATCAATGCAAAAGCTGACAATATATATGGAAAAGTTCACACTTACATACAAAACAAACCATACCGTAGCCATAATATGTTCCATACTTGTAAAAGTCAATAATTATGTGTTTTTTTTCTCGAAATTTCACCTGTGGAACATAATTATGTAAATAGTGATAACTCCTATTGTCATGTTTTGCACTAGATATATACAACTTCACAGCTCGGTTATGCGCTTGCAAATAGTTAAGGCCGTAGCAGTGTAATGGAACCCGTTTAACATCGGTATTATATGGTTTGATTTCGACATCGAATGTAAAAGGGTGAACCGTTAAAAAAAAAACGAACAACGTTGGCGGTTTTCGTAAAATTTCGTAAACGAACGAAATAAGCAATACGCGAACTCAGGCAAACGTTACTTACTTACTTAATTCACCTCTTTACTCGGTTAAATGCTGCATTAAATTGCATTGGTGTTATTACGTCAGAAACCATGTAGTATTTTTTCTTGTAAAACTTTGTTTTGCAGGGGCGTAGTAAGGTCGTGGAAGTATTACAAGGTTTCGTCAAACATTGGCAAAATGCAAACGATTTCGAAGTGCATTTTCGGCACATTTCCTCACTCGAAATAGTACGGAGTTTAAACTTTTAATCTGATTATGTTTGTCTTGAACTTTGAGCATCAATATGCTAAGCAAACAATTGTTATCTAGTGTGTAACATTTCATACTTTAAAACGTGCTAATTTTCTCAAGGATCCGTGATTTTCTGTCATGTCTGTCCGTTCTCAGGCTGCGTTTTTCCCAATTTCCTTCACAATTCGTTCCAGCTCAGGTAACGTATTCTTCAGCTCTTCTACCCACGTGCGTATCTCCTCTGCCTTTTCATGCTTCTCTTCATTATGTATATCTTTAGAAGTCTTGGCTAGGACATATATGTCGACGGGTAAGAAAACTATGTTCAAGGCAAGACCAACACCTCCAGCCACCTTGCCTACTTTGGCTGCTGCCTCGAAGGTTTCTGCCGCCGCGGCGGCCAATAATTTGGGAGCAATTCTGGCTGCCACCTCGACACCAATTACGCCAATTTTAGCTGCTGCCATCGCACCTCTCGCAATTTTGAAATAATCAAGAAACTGCTCACCAAACGCCCTGTCCTCTTCCACAGCTACTACTGCTTTCTCGTATTTCGACTTCACGTGGAAGTGACGACCAAGATATGCTCCAAGTTGCGTTGCTCCCCCTGCTCCACCTCCCACTCCTCCGATAACTGCCGCTGTTATTCCCAACGGAACGGCTGCTGCTCCGCCAGTTAGCACCATAGCGGCTATACCTAAACCAATTGCAGCGCCTCCACCCAGAATAGAGACTGCACTACCAGAAATCAGTGCTATTTTGCTGTTTCGGTCTATCTTGTCTATGTCGTTCGCGAGAACGTCCAGTGTCTTTATTGTCTTGCGTCTTGAAGCTATCAATTTTTTCCCCAGGTTATCTGACATTTTTCTTCGTTTAACCTACAATAAAAGGTATAAATCGACCGTTACAAAATTGTAGTTAATGTGTTATATGCCCCTTGAATTGATTACATTCTGGTAAACAGAAGACATCCAATAATTCATAGGCAAATTGCGCTCTAGTTAAATGGAGTTCTTTTAAGACTAAACTCCTTATTTCTTCATCAAACCATAACTTCTGACATGTATATGGATCGTCTCTTTGAGGAGATTATATCATATGGTCACAAAAAGGGGCGTAGACAACGGGGGGGGGGGGGGGGGGGGGGGATGAGGGGGATGCATCCCCCCCCCCCCCCCCCACCTCACAAGGTGGGGGGATGACATGTACAATCATCCCCCCCAGGTTTTAGGAAAATACATTTTTGTTTTATGTGCGTGTTTGAATGGTGTAGGTGCGTGTGTTTGTGTGTGTGAGTGGTATACAATGTATGAGCTAAGACTTGTTAATTCTAACATTCAAAATCTAATTTATACATCCAAGCTTTCGTTGCGCGCTTCGCGCGCGAACAGATTATCTCAGTTTGTTATGTAACTTGTGTATGGTCTGGGGTGAGTACCTTTTCTCTACCGGGCATGTAGTTCCCCTGTACCTACATCGGCATTGCTCTGGCTGTTTGTGTATATAAATGCAACATCTTAACCGTTATCCCCCTCCCAAAACCTCCCCATATGGCTCTGCCCCAGCCCTCGGTCGCTTCGCTCCATCGGCACTCATTCGTGGATGAGTGCCAGAGCATAGCCAAAATAACCCGGCTTGGTTAGGGTTAAATATTCCCCTAGCATTACTCACTTTGAAATTAAACCAACAAAACTATAATCTATGTGTTCATATCAAGCAGATTATAATCACTCAGCAATCCGCTCTCTGATTAGAGCATACTAAACATCAAAACATGCAAACAATATAGCGTGCGCCGATGACCTGAACTGGCCGACTAATGTCTAGGTTATAAATGCTCCAATTTTGGTGAAATCGTGAGGTCACCGTTGCATTTTCCTCGCCGTACGATGTCAACAAATTTGTTTAACGCGGAGTAATGCTACAGTCACAAATGGTCCGGGCGCCGTACGATTTTTCTCCCTACGGCGGATTTTCTACGATTTTGGGAAATCGTGATATCGTACGATGTCTGTGGTATTTTAGAGTAGCAGTCACATATTCTCCGGGCCCCGTACGATGACCTTTGTCTTAAAATATAACATAAATCGCACGGCCCCCGTAAACACAAACTAAGTGCCCGTACGGGTGCCTTACGGTACTCTTACGGTGACTCCACGGTACCCGTACGATTTGAGTGGCCAAATTTTCTGTCTCAAAATCGTACGATATTCGAGGAAAAAAAAGGCTGCGATGTCCGTGCTGTGCCCGTGCGATGCCCTTGTGGTGCCCGTGCGATGCTCTCTACGCTGTGTCTACGGGCTTACGGCAAGTCAAAAATCGTACGATGCATTTTTTGTTTTAACTCCGCGTTAAACAAATTTTTGACATCGTACGGCGAGGAAAAATGCAACGGCGACCGTACGATAGCCACGGCACCCGTGCGGGCGCCGCAAGATTTCACCTAAAAGTGGCATCGTACGGGCGCCGTAGCCCAAATCGGACCATTTGTGACTGTAGCATTAAAAAAAATGCTTCGTACCACTTTTTACTTGCCGTAAGTCCGTACTAACGTAGAAGAGAGCATCACACGGGCACCGCAAGGGCACTACACGGGCCCAGCACGGACACCGTTGCTTTTTCCCGAATATCGTATGATTTTACGACTGAATTTGGGGCGACTCAAATCGCATTGTATCTTGCAATGCCATATCTAATACGTCCGCGCTCAGATTGTAAGTATGGGAGGCGTTCGTTTTAATTTTGCTTGAACTCCCATAATCATAAATTACGGTTCCCGGCATATGTGTGACCGCTACGCAAAAATGTCACATACATCGTACTATATCCCATCTACACAAAATCGCAGAATATCCGCCAGTAGGTAAACAAATCGTACGGCGCTCGGAGCATTTGTGACCTAGGCATTAGCGGATCATCTCGTTAGGCGGGGGTACTGACCCTTTGTTGTATATCCATAAAACAGATATTGGATTGAAGAAGAGAGATATCAAATTTCGTGCATACAGGGTAATATCTTGTTGATTGAGGGGCATTTCCCGATAAATGACAATTCGTTGGTAACATAATAGAGTTTAGCTATTGACACGAAACCAGGCCCTAAATATGAATATATTAACTTTTAAAACTAACCTTTTTCAGCTAGAAATCAAGGCAGGAGTTGATGTGACGCACGGCGAATAACGGATGGAGACAGACTGACGAACTGAAATATACTGCGCCCGAAGTAGCCTAACGTTTAGGGGAGATTGACCAAATTGAATTGTTATTTCAAACCTGAGCATATATTTATACTTTGTTATATTTGCACAAATATAAGATCAATCATACATTCAAACGGAATATTATAGGAATATCAAATGATATAAAGTATAAATTATAAAGATGTGTCGCGATACAGAATTATCAAACTTATTATACCCCCCCCCCCCCTTCACCTTCCTTTGAATTGGAGCAATTTAATAAGCATAAAACTCTACCTATATGCGAGCAAATAGTTGCTATATTTATATTTGTACAAATATACATGTACCATAACGCTTTTTTAAATTGCAGATTATCGGAAATCAGTTGGACACTCAAAACATATTCCCATAATATTCACTTTGTATGATTGATCTTATATTTTGTGCAAATATAACAAAGTATAAATATATGCTCACGTTTGAAATAACAATAATAAAACAAATAATACTTATACAGATTTGTCAAGGTACATGATTATCAAACTTTGTGTTCCAACGATACCTGTTTTTCTCTTATCCTCTACTGCACGTCTTTTCTAAGAATTAACGTTTATGTGTGTACATATCCATTGTGATTTGTTATCAATTTGTGTCTTAATCGTGTGTAATGTTGAGTAATTATTAGGTTCAGAGTCAAGTGTGCGACAGTTCAATTCACAAATGCTTGACAGTCGACCTGGGCCTCACAAAAAACGATATTATATTGGTACTTATAATCCAAATTTGCGTGTTTCCAAGTAAAACCACTTCGGTACTTTTCCAGCACTGTTCTTGCGCAAGGACCCACTGGAGGTACAAACATTGACATTGTAAATATGATAACACAGCTCCTAATTGGTTTCGATCTTACCTCGTACAAGTACCACCGACAAACTTAGTTGTTTAAACATAAATTAATACATCAGTCCTCTACATTATGTCATTTTACTTTTCAATGCTTCGTGATGTTACTAACATAACTTGTACTTTAGCAAGCTGTTAGTTGATGGATATGTGTACACATTCTAATGTACTTACTAGCTGAGGCTTCCACACGTTTCATATTATGATGTATTGTTGAGTAGAGAAGAAATGCATTCATATCAAAATGACGATGTACTGTACCTAATTATTTACCCGCTCTATATAACAAAAAAATACAAGAAAACGTATTTCACACCTACATCCATATTTTAGCCCGCCGCACCAATAAATCAAGCAATCAATCAATCAATCAATCTATATATCAATCAATCAATGTTTGTCTATATCACGTTGATGCTAGCTTTTTATTAGGTTTAGAGTCAGGTGTGCAATAGTTCAATTAACCAATGTTAGACTTTCGACCAGGGCCTTGCAAAGTAACGATTGATATTACTTATCATAATACAAAATTGTTAAGCTTTCATTGTAAGCCACGTTAGTAATTTTCCACTGTTCCCGCGTAGGTACCCACTGAAGGTAAACAAGTTGGCATTATAAAACAGATACCACACGATGATTATAACTGGTTTCGATCTTACCTCTTAGTCTTACACCAATAAACTTAATTGCATTCACATCAATCATAAATCAGTCCATTACCTCATGCCCTTTTATGTTGTATTTGCTTTGTGATAACCTAAATCATTATTATAATTTTAGCAGTATAATGTGGCTTGTGTTGTGCGTACTATAGGTATGGCTAGTTTGGACGATGGGTCAAAATTGTGCTCACATTGCTTATCTACTTTCAAATGTAAACCTTTCTATATTCCTAAGCTCTTAAGCTATTACACTTTGCCCCGCCCATTCATCGAATTATTGGCATAATCGCCCCCTTCACCCCCTTACATTCTTCATCTCCTTCTTTTCCTCCAACTCCTACTCCACCACACGCATCTTCGGAAAATATGGGCGTCTGTACATGTATGTCTATAACCTGTTCTTATCAATTTCATCTTAATCATGTAAATATTCACTAATTATGATTACGTTCAAAGTCAAGTGTGTGATAGTCCTTATCAGATAGTTTAACAAACATTTGACTGCCGACCAAGGCCTCGCACAAAAATGTAATATTGTTAATTATAAAACATATTAGTTTAATTGTTTTTTCCTAGTAAGCCACTGCTTTTCTACTGTTTTCGCGCAGGGACCTACTGGAGGTTAAAGGGGTAGTCTAGTTTTGGTAGAGAGGGAGCTGCACATCACAATTTTGTTGTGAGGTAATGAAAAACTGAGTGTCGAATTTGAGAGAACGTGCAATTTGAATGACAGTATAAACTTTATTTGGTCAAACTCGACCCAGAAACGGCTGAAATATCAATAAATATATCTGATGCTTAAATTATTTGGGGTCCAAATAATTAGCTGATTTTTCAAAAAAATGACAAAATGCTTGTACTTTTTCAGAAAATTTCAAAAGCGTCTTTTAAATAGTTATTGATGATCTCTCTATTTAATAATTATTTCAACAAAACATCACATGCATTATTTTTTATAAAAAATGGTTGAAACTAATGCCTTTTTAGAAAGCGCCCTCTTGTGTTTTAATGGCTCTTTTTGAATGATAACAGGCTTTTTACTTAGTCGTTTGTAATTTTGTATACCTTTCGAGCATGGTGGAGTTATAACTATTAGTTTATAATGTTACTGTCCAGGTTTTGTTACTAAAGTTCAGCCTTACCAAAACTGTACTACCCCTTTAACCAATCGGCGTGATAAGACTGATACGACACGAATATGACATATTGTCTCGATCTTACAAACTAAATTGCATGAACATGAATTTAATGAATCAATATACCACAATTTGCCCCTATATAATATACTTTGTTTTTATTGAACAAAACTTTTGTTTAACATGTTTAAGCAGTGTATATGTTGATTTGGAGATGTAGAGTGTGTACTTGTTTGGTGCCTTTTGAGGGTTAAACACGTGTCAGATGTTGATAAAATGTTAAGTAGAGAACCTTTGCAACAATTATTTATATTAAAGGAAGTTGACAATGCATCTCGATATACCAAACGTGCATAGCTAAATGACACATTTTGAATCACGTTACCATGTTTACACGGAGTACACAAAGAAGTGGAAAAAGCATCCTAAATGTAAATGGTCAGAGAGATGTGGTACCCAAATCAGTATCTGAGACTTACGGATAAATCTTCCCTTTTAATTCAGTAAAATAGATACATTATGCGTGTATCATATTCAAATATGTATCTTTGCAGGGTTTGGTAAGATATTGGGGGAGAATGGTGAGAATACTGATTAATGATAAGAGTATACCTCATTCACGACTCCCACTACGCCTCCCCCCGATCGTAATCATGCTACATCGCTTTATTTCTTTAGAGGGCGTGCGTCAGTTCTCATAGAGCGCTTGATACATTTTTTGCCGACCTACAAGGTTTACTTTTCTTCTGCAATGTAGTTTTTGAATTTGTAAATGAAAAAGATTCATAAGGTGACATATACGCTTGCTTGATAAATGCTCATGTTTTGTGTCTGTCATCCCGTCCAACGTTTGTTCTTCTTCCAGCATATGAGACCGGCTCTGGCAAAACCAGGAATTTCGTCACATTTACGATTTTGCGTAAATGGCCTAACAAGGTCAACAATTGACCTCAGGGACGAATTCCTAATGAGATGTGCCAAATTCCAAAATATTATCGGGAAAATGGCTATATCTTAGGATAAAATCAAGAATGACATGTACTTTGAACAAAGTGTTGAACTGTAAACCTCAATAATCTCAATTGTTTTAGCATAATAAGAAAACTAATTAAAAAATCATAACTATGTCAATGTTTGTCCGATCGGCATACAAATGTTCTTAAAATAAAGAGAAAAATCCACAAGACAATAATCATATCAAAACTCAATGTTACATTTTTTGTCAAAGCTGCTGATTTTGCCATAGCAAGTCTCATATATTGTCAAAGCCTTAAGCCCCTGAAAGATAATTTGTAATTCATTAATATTAATTTCAAAATAGCATAAATCCAATTCTGTATGCAGGGGCGGTGTTTTGTTTGAGTCTCTAATGAGAGATAAACGCAACTGTGTGAGCTGTATCCACCTTAGTATGTGACACATGTCCCCGTTGCAGAAAGGGATACAATCGATTGCAAATTACAATTACTTGTAAGACATATCATGTGTTATAAATGCGCAAATCTGATTGGTTGACACATGCAAATTGTCTTACTTACAATTGATTGTAACTCTCACTCGATTACATCTCCTGAAGCAGGAGCATGATCACACAAATCTGCCCGTGAGCGAAACTTGGCTTCACCTCTTGGATTATGACGATACAGCCAAATGATTGTCCGTTTTATAGTTAACGTTTCCTATCAGAAAGTATGTGATGGGTCATTTTGGTCTGCAGATCGTAACACCATTCGGTTTGTTTATGGGAATCAATGTATACTGACACATTGAGTGGTTCAGAGCCCTCTTCGCCAAAACACACGACATTCGATTCTTCTGCCGACTTCTATTATTTGTTCCCTCGCAAACATTTGTTGGGAGCGATTTTGTTTGTAATATATATATATTTAATTCAAACATATAGGGAAACTGACCAAGAATATATTGTGATTAAAAGTGAGCAAAGAAAAATGGGATTCCAACGGGATTCGAACCCGAGACCTCCGGATTGCCAGACCGGTGCTCTACCGACTGAGCTATAGAAAACCCTACGACGGCGTTCTTCCCAGAAACCCCTTAATTCATCATTGCTCAAGTAGTCAGAAGCTTTATAAACCTGACATAAACCCGAAGCGGATTAAAATCAACTTGGGGATAAATGCGAGGGATCGCCGAAGCGATACAGCTTTTTATAATAATTAATTCAAACATATAGGGAAACTGACCAAGAATATATTGTGATTAAAAGTGAGCAAAGAAAAATGGGATTCCAACGGGATTCGATATATAAGTGTCAAAGGTCAAATTTAACAACATTCTACATTGTTACTCAACTCGTTATTCTGAGGCATATCATTTATCCTTAATGAGCACACATAATAGGTAAATTAAATAAATTAAATACTACATTTCGTTGTCCAAAATTTTGGAATAGTCTTGATAATACAGTCAAATCTGCCAATGCGACCACCTGTCTAAAGCAAACACCTGCTCATAACGACCGCTCTCTGGTCCCCCCGTGAAAAATCATGTGTTAAGCGACCTGCGTAATGCGACCACCTGTCTAACGCGACCAGCGACCACCCTTTTTTGGTCCCGACACGCATATAAATATGTGTATAGCGACCACAAAATTAGCGATTGAGCGACCAAGGCATCAAATCTGTTGCCTATGGTCGCTCAAGGCTCCAATTCTGAGCATGTCAATGCATAAAACAAGCTTTTAAAATGACAATGAACTTCAGACAGACGCAAAATTACCCACAAAATGTGCTTCAACTCATAAACAAAGAATATTCAAGATCTTCAGTATACAGTGCTAATACAGAAATGCGTTGAACAAACGCACTATACTTAACATCACACCATCACTAGCAAATTTCAATCGCCGAGGCGGAGTTTTTCTCAATCTTTTCAATTATAATCCTTGCGCTTGTTGCGAAAATTTTGCATTTTGCAATTTTTTACTTCATAATTATATAGAAAACTATACTGTGCATAAGCATAGCTGATTCTGTCATTATGACAAACATCATAAATGGCACATTGACACATTTTGTATTTTCAATTTCACTTGAAAGATAATACAGAAATATAAATATAAAATAAAGATATATAATTTCAGTTTTATTGTAGTTATTCATGCAAAAATACTAAATGTAACTAACTATCGAAACGTGCGTGTACAGATGTCAATTAATTACACATGTGCATAATTATAGTCACGATATGTGACCATAAATTCAAAATGGCCGCCATCCTGTCTTATGTGACCAACTGTCTATAACGACCGATTTTCGCCGGTCCCTTGAGTGGTCGCTATAGACAGGTTTGACTGTACAATGAAAGATTTCCCCTAGCCTTAATCACTAAAAAAATTACTGTGTTCATATCAAGCAGATAGCGTGCTCCCATGCCCTGAACTGGCCGACTAACGTCCAGGTCGCAAATGCTCCAATTTGGGATACTGCGCCCCAACAATGCCACTTTTAGGTACAATCTTGCTGGAATATTGCGGCGTCCGCAAGGGTGCCGTGGCTATCGTGCGGTCGCCGTTGCATTTTTCCTCGCCGTACGATGTCAACAAATTTGTTTCAAGCGAAGTTTAAACAAATGCATCGTATGATTTTGTACTTGCCGTAAGCCCGTAGACACGTAGTAGAGAGCATCTCACGGGCTCAGCATGGACACCGTAGGATTTTCCCGAATATCAATCGACTTTTACTTCCGAACATCTTTTCCAATAAACCCCCTTGCTTATGCATGCATTCTTCCTCATCCTAACATCCTTCCTCCGATCTTCCTCCGATCGCTGTTTTTTCTCTCATCCTCTACTGCACGCCTTTTTGGGGAATTAACGTTCATGTGTGTACATATCCAGTGTTACTAGTTATTAATTTGCATCTTAATCGTGTTTAATGTTGAGTTATGATTAGGTTCAGAGTCAAGTGTGCAATAGTTCTTATCATGGCAATTCACAAATGCTTGACAGTCGACCAGGGCCTCAAAAAATA